>JXCR01140705.1:44354-57781 GCA_002079205.1 Phalaenopsis hybrid cultivar | reverse complement strand
TCACCATCATCTTATAAAATTTCCTTTAATTCTAAGGAGTACTTTTCTATCACACAAGAAGCCTGATGCATTCCTCCACTTCAACCAACCAACCTGACTTCCTAATAACATTCCCATCTATATCATTATCACATTGAACAATAGACCCGAGATATCTAAAGCGTTCACATCTTTTCATGATTTGATCACACATAGTTACAACTCTGACACTAGTGTTACTACTACTAAAATTACATTCCACGTATTTAGTTTTAGATCTACTCAAACGAAGGCCTTTAGACTCCAATGTAGACCTCCACAATTCAATTTTTTCCTAAACTCTCTCTCTAGTCTTATCCAGGGAAAAGCATGCACCAAGGTACATACTCCTATAAATGCCCAGTAAGAGCATCCAAAACTAAAGCAAAAATATATGGGCCTAAAGCCGATCCCTAACGTAATCCAACTGAAATAGGAAAAAACACTTGGTCGATCCTCCTTTTGTTCGAACAAAAGTAACAAGTTTAGTATAAATATCTTTAATGACTTAAATATAATTCATATCAACAGCTTTCTTTTCTATGACCCTTCAAAGAGCTTCTCTTGGAACCTTATCGTAAGCTTTTTCTAAATCAATATAAATCATATTTAGATCCTCCTTACTCTCTATGCACTTCTCCCAAAAACCCCTCAATAAATGTATATCATTCATAATAGACTTGCCCAACAAAAATATAAATTGATTATAAGAAATCTTTGTATCACATCTTAACCTGTGTTCAGTTACCCTCTCTCATAATTTTAAAGCATAAAATATTAATTTAATTCCTCTATAATTTGCACAGTCTAGTGCATCCCCTTTATTCTTAAAAATGGGGACCAAAATACTCTTCCTCCACTCCTTTGGTCTTTTTAGTTTTTAAAATGATATTAAAGAGTTTAGTAAGCCAAGAAACTCCAAAATCTTCTAGATATTTCCACACTTTAATTGGGATATCATCAGGTTCTACTGATTTTTCCATCCTGATTTTCTTTAAAGCCTCGTCAACTTCTTTTTTACAAATGTGATGGTAAAAATTAAAAAAAAATTATTATTATTAACGATATTAAGATCACTAAGGTCGATCATATTTTTAGAAACATCATTGAAAAATTAATCAAAATATCTAACTCACCTATGTTGAATATCTTTCTCTAAAGAAAATATTTTTTTTATTTTCATCTGTAATACACTTGAATTAAATCTTTACTTTTTTTTCTATCTTATACTATCTAATATATTATATAGATCACTAAAAGCAGAATTTTTAGCATCACAAATTATTATCTTAGACTTCCTACAAGCCATCTTATATTATTCCCAGTTCTCTAAATTTTTACATTTAAATCATTTTTATAACACAAAATTTTATATTTCAACTTTTTTTGCACATTATTATTCTACTAATTATTTTTATTTATAANCTTTTTAGTTTTTAAAATGATATTAAAGAGTTTAGTAAGCCAAGAAACTCCAAAATCTTCTAAATATTTCCACACTTAAATTGGGATATCATCAGGTTCTACTGATTTTTCCATCCTGATTTTCTTTAAAGCCTCGTCAACTTCTTTTTTTACAAATGTGATGGTAAAAATTAAAAAAAATATATTATTATTAACGATATTAAGATCACTAAGGTCGATCGTATTTTTAGAATCATTGAAAAATTAATCAAAATATTTTTGTTTTCATCTGTAATACACTTGAATTATCTTCTTATATTTAATCATACTCACCTATGTTGAATATCTTTCTCTAAAGAAAATACTTTTTTATTTTCATCTGTAATACACTTGAATTAAATCTTTACTTTTTTTTCTATCTTATACTATCTAATATATTATATAGATCACTAAAAGCAGAACTTTTGGCATCACAAATTATTATCTTAGACTTCCTACAAGCCACCTTATATTATTCCCAGTTCTCTAAATTTTTACATTTAAATCATTTTTATAACACAATATTTTATATTTCAACTTTTTTTGCACATTATTATTCTACCAATTATTTTTATTTATAATTTTTTTTTATTCTATAAGTACATCTTTTGCCACTTGTTTAATTGTGTTTGTTACTTTATAACACACATAATTAGTTTCTTCATGAATATCTCAAATGTTGAAATTTTGAGTTTACTCAAAAAAAAATAATTCTTCATGAATATCTCAAATGATAATTTTTCATTGTATTTTTTATCTTACAACTCTTCATCATAAAATCTTAAACTAATAATCGATATTGAGTACTTAAATTTTTACTTAGAATTTACAATCTTTAAATTCTCGATGATCTTTTTTTCTCTTAAGAAAATAATCAATTTGTGTTTTATTAGATCTATTCTTATAAATAATAATATGCTCATCTTTTTCTTTCAATAAAGTATTAGTAATAACAAAATTATAAGCTAAAGTAAAATTTAATATCATTCTACATTCTTCATTTATCACTACAAAACTGTAGTCGCCAAGAATATTTCTAAAATCTACTACCATTCTACCAAAATTTTCATTTAAATGCCCTCAAATAAAAATTATTTCTTTAAGAGGTATCCTTTATATTAATTCTTCTACGTCATCCCCAAAAAAAAATTTTAAACCTATATCTAAACCCATTTGATGAGCACAAGCACTTATAACATTAAAAATCTTAATATCAACAACAATCTTTAGGGTCACAACTCTATCACCAATTCTATTAATTTTTACAACATTATCATTCAAGCTATATATAATTACGCCTACACCATTTCGAGTGAGACTCTTATCTGAATACCAAAACTTAAAACTTAAGTTAATAAAATTAAATAAAAAAATTTAAATCGTAATATGAACTTTAATCTTTTATTCAAACCAATAAAGCTCATTGAAATCACTAAATGAACCAAGATTAAAATCAAATTAATTCATTACATCAACAAAATCTAATTAACACATTAAACTAATCATATATTGAAATCAACACCCTAAAATCAACCAAGTTAATGAGCAAATCATATAAAAATGTAGTGCTACATAAACAAATCATTAATAAATTTACTTAAAAGATGTCATCAACTAACCAATTTAACAATATCTATATTGAAACCACTTACAAAAATGAATTTGATCTGATAATTAACAAATCATAAATTGCATTTAGCAGAACGAAATCAAAACTTACAAAGAATTTGATTTCAAAGCATTTAATAAAATCAAATTTGGTGAAGAAAACCATAATTTTAATTAAACAAAGCAAAACATTAAATAACAATGAAGCACATAATGGCATTTGTATGCTTAATAGCCTATATAATTATTTAAATGGATTTATCAAACAAAACAAAAAAAATTGGCAAAAGTATGTGATTTCCCATATTAATAGAAAAAGGCACTGGCCCTTCAATCACCAATCAAAATTCATTATGGTGATCCTTCAGGCGAGCCCAAGTCTATCAAGCCACTGTTTTGATTGAATCAACCCCTAATCTTTTGGATCAAACGCAACATGTATTTTGAGACGCCACATCATAAACTTGACTCGAATTTTTAAATTAATTGCCCTAAAATCAACCAAAATTATAATAAAATTATTCCCTCTTTAAATGTGGAAAAGTCAAATTGTTGTCGCGGAGCCTACGTCACAATAAAATGATCGAATTGTACTTAAGCATCGAAAGATCGTAAAAATAAAAAACAACTTACAAAAATACAAAACTCAAATATAAATTTTTCTTTAGAAGCCACTGAAGGACATGGAAACCTCTAATTCACTGTAGCAGGTCGCACAACATGATAAAAACAATAAGACATAAATATTAAAAGAATCATCAAGTACTTTCTAAATATTCAAGAATAAAATCTTGAATTTGCAGGAATCCTCCTTATATGTTGGTGAAGAGTATGGAATCTTAGTTTGACCTTGATGGACCCCACGGCTAAGCAGTCATCTCAATGCGTGCAAACTTTAAATATTCACAAGCTAATACGTGATAGTCTGAAAGTTACAAAATCCAAACTCTTGCATCCTTGTACACAATTGAAGAAAGGATCAGGTGCAACCAAACATGCACAATATTTGCTTTTCATAATCCAACATTTAGAACAATCATCTTTTAAAACAAGCAAAATATGTTAAATTACTTTTCCTCTAGTCATATCCCGATAGAGCAGCGAGGAAGAGAAAAGCCTCACTTTACAAAGGAATCTTAATCAAGGTCCCAAAAAACGTTGTCAAAAGCCAAGAAGGGCGCAAGTGATACCTTAATTAGTATAATGTATACTAAAACTTAAACCCTACTGCAGGCTTTGTCAAAATGCTTGACTCACAAAGTGCATTGGTGCAGGACCGTCCCGCACAGAATCCATGATCCCTTTTCCACAATATGTCGCAGTCGCGCAGTTCCTCAAGTCGCAAAATTCCAGTGATGGTTGGAGGACGAGCCAGGATAACATTCCCTGATCAATTCTGCACAATTATTTTCTTCCAGTTCTGTTTTTTTTTTCCCTATTTCTTTCTTTCTAAATAAGGTATTTTTGATGAGGAGACTATATATGTATGTATTTTAATATTTAGGTAGCTAACTTTGGTTTTATGTATTATGAAGATTGTAATCTCTATTTTATGCTCTTTGGTGTATTATATCATTTACATTTGCAAGTGGTGTGTTTGTATCTTATTTAGGACCAGGTGTTTGATTCTCCTTGCCGACCTCACCGCAACGATTCGCATTTGACCGCAACATTCAGCAGGGACAGCCTCCAAGAGCCTCTAATCTGCTGTCCAGCAACAAGTCTCACCTCCTTCTCCCTCCCACACGCTGTCAAATAATCATCGACGGTGTGATAAAACAATAAAAGGGTTTGAAAAGTTATATGATTAATTAGGAGGATAGATAGCAGTTAAAAAACGGCGTGAACAGAGACGAGACAGCAAATCAAAACCCTAAAAATATCATTTGGTGCCTGAGCCCAACATGCCTTACATTTTTGTAGGGTTTGTTTTCCTTGTCTCAAATTCAAAATTCCAAAAAAAAAAAAGAAAGAAAAAAACCCACCATACCCAAAATCATTCTTGCTACAATTCTTAAACCTAACCCTAAATTTAAAAAATCCAATATTTCTAACTCCACCGAAAAAACAGTGACACCAACCACAAAAACCCTAAAGTTCAACCAACTTTTGATTTAATTTGTTGCATCCGTTGAACTTTGATCGGGAGGAAATAACACAATGCCGCTAAGGAGAAATCTATAAAGAGATGTCCAAGAGCTTACTTGGAAGTCATGCAAAGAGAAATTTGTCAACTACAACAGAGGCGTTAGGACAGTTATCGAAGTCCCGCCATTAATTAGGGTTGTTAAGGCTTGTTCGGTGAAGGGTGTTAGCACTGCTACCCTAGTAGCGTAATGTTAACAGTGTCTAGCACCATGGCGCTGCCCCAATGGCATCGAAGTATCGGCCCTTGTTTTCATCCTGATCAAAGGGTTAATACCAGAGTGCCATTTGCACAACTCTGCAATATCAATCCTCTAAAGGGTGTCCACGATTTCATCTGTGTACGCATTGCTTTCTACATGTGTGAATCACTTCCAGTGGATGTGTGTTTGCAAGGGTTGCATTGCTACATTGCATGTCGTGTGTGGGTGTTTTGCCACTATTGTACCTAAAATAACAATGGTTGGTGTCTCAACAGTCCCCTAGTGGCGCCATGAAGCCAGCTTTATCCTCCTTTATGACAAAAGGTCAGCACCTCACGACTGTCCATACGAGGGTGCTATCCTTTTGATTAAAGATTGTATTTTGTATGCGTTGGATCATGGTTTGCTTTCATTACATTCTCTGCATGTGTTTGATGCATTCGTTGCATTTCTCACATCATATTGACATTTTTTTGCGTGCCATAGGGGTTTAAACCTCAAAGCACATGATTTAACGCATATCAGCATAGTTTGCAGCTCATTTTGTCCAAATCAACAACTTTCAATATAGATTTTCGTTGCATAAGTCAGCAACTTAGTAGTGGGACTTCGCAGACCCTAGTATGCCCAGTGCTAGTAACAAGAAAATGAGCCTTACCTGCTGGCTTGTCCAAATAGTAAACATGAATTATTCTATTAATACCAAATCTCGTAGGATCGTTCCTAGCATAAGTCTGAGTAAGCATTCGTTACTCGACATAGCGAGTGTTAGTTCATTCAGATGCTCGGGACCGGGCCAATCTTGGTGACCCTGTTAAGATCCTACGGGGAAGCCCCTCAGCCCTGCGCTACACGACAATCACTTAGATGAATGTTTAGGCATCACTCTGTCGATGCTTGTATAGAACTAAGGTTAAGGTGCAGTTAGGTTTTCATATGCACGGTTATTGTTATGCCCTGTGTGATAGTCGTTACGTTTTCATGTCGTTTTTGTGTGTTTACCAAGTTTGGACATGTACACTAATATATTAGAAGAGATTTTCCTTACATGGAGTCGGGTCTAACAGAGATGAGCTTAATGATTTAATTAAACTGACGTATTTCCTATTGGTGCTACTTGCTCTCCTTCTATTTTACTTGGCTCATTATACTTTGCATGCATGAACTCTTCCTTGCAGGCCAAGTCTTTTTTTTAGATTTTCTTAAATGTATTTTTAAAAAAAATCCTAGAATAGTCTTTTTTGAAAATAAAGTACAAGCATGAGTCCTGAGGAGCTTGATGAGCANTTTATAATTTTTTTTATTCTATAAGTACATCTTTTGCCACTTGTTTAATTGTGTTTGTTACTTTATAACACATAATTAGTTTCTTCATGAATATCTCAAATGTTGAAATTTTGAGCTTACTCAAAAAAACTAATTTTATTTATCTTTTAAATGCCCCCATCTAATTCTATGATAATTTTTCATTGTATTTTTTATCTTACAACTCTTCATACAAAAATCTTAAACTAATAATCGATATTGAGTACTTAAATTTTTACTTAAAATTTACAATCTTTAAATTCTCGATAATCTTTTTTTCTCTTAAAAAAATAATCAATTTGTGTTTTATTAGATCTATTCTTATAAATAATAACATGCTCATCTCTTTCTTTCGATAAAGTATTAGTAATAACAAAATTATAAGCTAAAGTAAAATTTAATATCATTCTACCTTCTTCATTTATCACTACAAAACTATAGTCACCAAGAATATTTCTAAAATCTGCTACCATTCTACCAAAATTTTCATTTAAATTCCCTCAAATAAAAATTATTTCTTCAAGAGGTATCCTTTATATTAATTCTTCTACGTCATCCCCAAATTTTTTTTTTAAACCTATATCTAAACCCATTTGATGAGCACAAGCACTTATAACATTAAAAATCTTAATATCAACAACAATCTTTAGGGTCACAACTCGATCACCAATTCTATTAATTTTTACAACATTATCATTCAAGCTATATATAATTACGCCTACACCATTTCGAGTGAGACTCTTATCTGAATACCAAAACTTAAAACTTAAGTTAATAAAATCAAATAAAAAAATTTAAATCGTAATATGAACTTTAATCTTTTATTCAAACCAATAAAGCTCATTGAAATCGCTAAATGAACCTAGATTAAAATCAAATTAATTCATTACATCAACAAAATCTAATTAACACATTAAACTAATCATATATTGAAATCAACACCCTAAAATCAACCAAGTTAATGAGAAAATCATATAAAAATGTAGTGCTACATAAACAAATCATTAATAAAATTTACTTAAAAGATATCATCAACTAACCAATTTAACAATATCTATATTGAAACCACTTACAAAAATGAATTTGATCTGATAATTAACAAATCATAAATTGCATTTAGCAGAACGAAATCAAAACTTACATAGAATTTGATTTCAAAGCATTTAATAAAATCAAATTTGGTGAAGAAAACCATAATTTTAATTAAACAAAGCAAAACATTAAATAACAATGAAGCACTTAATGGCATTTGTATGCTTAAGCCTATATAATTATTTAAATGGATTTATCAAACAAAACAAAAAAAATTGGCAAAAGTATGTTGATTTCCCATATTAATAGAAAAAGGCACTGGCCCTTCAATCACCAATCAAAATTCATTATGGTGATCCTTCAGGCGAGCCCAAGCCTATCAAGCCATTGTTTTGATTGAATCAACCCCTAATCTTTTGGATCAAACGCAACATATATTTTGAGGCGCCACATCATAAACTTGACTCGAATTTTTAAATTAATTGCCCTAAAATCAACCAAAATTATAATAAAATTATTCCCTCTTTAAATGTGGAAAAGTCAAATTGTTGTCGCGGATCCTACGTCACAATAAAATGATCGAATTGTACTTGAGCATCGAAAGATCGTAAAAATAAAAAAACAACTTACAAAAATACAAAACTCAAATATAAATTTTTCTTT
The DNA here is from genome assembly GCA_002079205.1 of Phalaenopsis hybrid cultivar. Classification (NCBI taxonomy): domain Eukaryota; kingdom Viridiplantae; phylum Streptophyta; class Magnoliopsida; order Asparagales; family Orchidaceae; genus Phalaenopsis; species Phalaenopsis hybrid cultivar. The sequence continues at coordinate 49,364 of JXCR01140705.1, read as the reverse complement.
AGAAGCCAGTGAAGGACATGGAAACCTCTAATTCACTGTAGCAGGTCGCACAACATGATAAAAACAATAAGACACAAATATTAAAAGAATCATCAAGTACTTTCTAAATATTCAAGAATAAAATCTTGAATTTGCAGGAATCCTCCTTATATGTTGGTGAAGAGTATGGAATCTTAGTTTGACCTTGATGGACCCCACGGCTAAGCAGTCATCTCAATGCGTGCAAACTTTAAATATTCACAAGCTAATACGTGATAGTCTGAAAGTTACAAAATCCAAACTCTTGCATCCTTGTACACAATTGAAGAAAGGATCAGGTGCAACCAAACATGCACAATATTTGCTTTTCATAATCCAACATTTAGAACAATCATCTTTTAAAACAAGCAAAATATGTTAAATTACTTTTCCTCAAGTCATATCCCGATAGAGCAGCGAGGAAGAGAAAAACCTCACTTTACAAAGGAATCTTAATCAAGGTCCCAAAAAAAGTTCTCAAAAGCCAAGAAGGGCGCAAGTGATACCTTAATTAGTATAATGTATACTAAAACCTAAACCCTACTGCAGGCTTTGTCAAAATGCTTGACTCACAAAGTGCATTGGTGCAGGACCGTCCCGCACAGAATCCATGATCCCTTTTCCACAATATGTCGCAGTCGCGCAGTTCCTCAAGTCGCGAAATTCCAGTGATGGTGGGAGGACGAGCCAGGATAACATTCCCTGATCAATTCTGCACAATTATTTTCTTCCAGTTCTGTTTTTTTTTTCCCTATTTCATTCTTTCTAAATAAGGTATTTTTGATGAGGAGACTATATATGTATGTATTTTAATATTTAGGTAGCTAACTTTGGTTTTATGTATTATGAAGATTGTAATCTCTATTTTATGCTCTTTGGTGTATTATATCATTTACATTTGCAAGTGGTGTGTTTGTATCTTATTTAGGAACAGGTGTTGGATTCTCCTTGCCGACCTCACCGCACCGATTCGCATTTGACCGCAACATTCAGCAGGGACAGCCTCCAAGAGCCTCTAATCTGCTGTCCAGTAACAAGTCTCACCTCCTTCTCCCTCCCACACGCTGTCAAATAATCATCGACGGTGTGATAAAACAATAAAAGGGTTTGAAAAGTTATATGATTAACTAGGAGAATAGATAGCAGTTAAAAAACGGCGTGAACAGAGACGAGACAGCAAATCAGAAGCAGAAATCCTAAAACTATCATTTGGTGCCTGAGCCCAACATGCCTTACATTTTTGTAGGGTTTGTTTTCCTTGTCTCAAATTCAAAATTCCAAAAAAAAAAAAGAAAGAAAAAAACCCACCATACCCAAAATCATTCTTGCTACAATTCTTAAACCTAACCCTAAATTTAAAAAATCCAATATTTCTAACTCCACCGAAAAAACAGTGACACCAACCACAAAAACCCTAAAGTTCAACCAACTTTTGATTTAATTTGTTGCATCCGTTGAACTTTGATCGGGAGGAAATAACACAATGCCGCTAAGGAGAAATCTATAAAGAGATGTCCAAGAGCTTACTTGGAAGTCATGCAAAGAGAAATTTGTCAACTACAACAGAGGCGTTAGGACAGTTATCGAAGTCCCGCCATTAATTAGGGTTGTTAAGGCTTGTTCGGTGAAGGGTGTTAGCACTGCTACCCTAGTAGCGTAATGTTAACAGTGTCTAGCACCATGGCGCTGCCCCAATGGCATCGAAGTATCGGCCCTTGTTTTCATCCTGATCAAAGGGTTAATACCAGAGTGCCATTTGCACAACTCTGCAATATCAATCCTCTAAAGGGTGTCCACGATTTCATCTGTGTACGCATTGCTTTATACATGTGTGAATCACTTCCAGTGGATGTGTGTTTGCATGTTTGCAAGGGTTGCATTGCTACATTGCATGTCGTGTGTGGGTGTTTTGCCACTATTGTACCTAAAATAACAATGGTTGGTGTCTCAACAGTCCCCTAGTGGCGCCGTGAAGCCAGCTTTATCCTCCTTTATGACAAAAGTTCAGCGCCTCACGACCGTCCATACGAGGGTGCTATCCTTTTGATTAAAGATTGTATTTTGTATGCGTTGGATCATGGTTTGCTTTCATTACATTCTCTGCATGTGTTTGATGCATTTGTTGCATTCCTCACATCATATTGACATTTTTTTGCATCCCATAGGGGTTTAAACCCCAAAGCACATGATTTAACGCATATCAGAATAGTTTGCAGCTCATTTTGTCCAAGTGAGCAACTTTCCATATAGATTTTCGTTGCATAAGTCAGCAACTTAGTAGTGGGACTTCGCAGACCCTAGTATGCCCAATGTTAGTAACAAGAAAATGAGCCTTACCTGCTGGCTTGTCCAAATAGTAAACATGAATTATTCTATTAATACCAAATCTCGTAGGATCGTTCCTAGCACAAGTCTGAGTAAGCATTCGTTACTCGACATAGCGAGTGTTAGTTCATTCAGATGCTCGGGACCGGGCCAATCTTGGTGACCCTGTTAAGATCCTACGGGGAAGCCCCTCAACCCTGCGCTACACGACAGTCACTTAGATGAATGTTTAGGCATCACTCTGTTGATGCTTGTATAGAACTAAGGTTAAGGTGCAGTTAGGTTTTCATATGCACGGTTATTGTTATGACTTGTGTGATAGTCGTTACGTTTTTCATGTTGTTTTTGTGTGTTTACCAAGTTTGGACATGCACAACAATATATTAGAAGAGATTTTCCTTACATGGAGTCGGGTCTAACAGAGATGAGCTTAATGATTTAATTAAACTGACGTATTTCCTATTGGTGCTGCTTGCTCTCCTTCTATTTTACTTGGCTCATTATACTTTGCATGCATGAACTCTTCCTTGCGGCCAAGTCTTTTTTTTAGATTTTCTTAAATGTATTTTTTAAAAAAATTCTAGAATATTCTTTTTTGAAAATAAAGTACAAGCATGAGTCCTGAGGAGCTTGATGAGCGGGGACTGTGTGGAGAAGACCAGGAACAGATGCTCGTGTCTCGTACCTTAGTTTCAAATCTACTTATTATTAGATTTAAGATCAGACATGTATTATGCGGAAGCCGACCACCATTTTTTTCTTTTTTGGTATATGTTATCAACCCAGTGGCACCCAACTTTTTAAGTGTCACGGTTTAGCCACGTGGCGTCTAATTACCCAAATAGAAGAGAATATTTTTCATGAGGAATGAACAGTTGAAGAATTGAGCAGTGACACAGGAGNAAGATCAGACATGTATTATGCGGAAGCCGACCACCATTTTTTTCTTTTTTGGTATATGTTATCAACCCAGTGACACCCAACTTTTTAAGTGTCACGGTTTAGCCACGTGGCGTCTAATTGCCCAAATAGAAGAGAATATTTTTCATGAGGAATGAACAGTTGAAGAATTGAGCAGTGACACAAGAGATGATGAAAATGTCAAAAAAAATCTTAACTTTCAAATGACGAGGAAGAGATGCTAGTGATTCAAGCTGAGCCAATAAAAGAGACTCCAGCTAGACTAATATTGGTTGTTCTAGAAGATAGTGAGTGTGAAAAGGGGCAGCCCCTAATGAAGGAATTGCTAGATATCATGGCCGACAGTTTAACTATTAGGTGATTACCACTGAGAGTGGTCCGGCATGCCACAATTCCATATGTAGTTCTTCCAAAAATAGTTGTTTATTAGATGCGCCCAACCGAGNCTGTTTAACTATTAGGTGATTACCACTGAGAGTGGTCCGGCATGCCACAATTCCATATGTAGTTCTTCCAAACATAGTTGTTTATTAGATGCGCCCAACGAGTATGAGAGGTGTAAGAAGCAATTTACATATTAAATAGTTCAAGGCTTGATTGGTGAGAATACTAATTTATGTATAGTTCCAGTTCTAGTTGTGCAAAGAACGGATGAATATTTATTCTACTATGAACTTTGAAAGCACGTGCGTGTTTCAGAGTTGTCTTGGATGGACGTGAGAATAGACTTTGTAGTGAGGCTTCCCAACCAAAACAGCACAAAAACTTTGTTATGATGGTGATATATCCAGAAGCTTTCAGAGAAGAAAGCAAAGCTTCTCCTAACCGGGAAGAATGACGTGGGACCATCCCGCACATGATCCACGACCTTGTTTCCATAATACGCAGCAGTCGTGCTTTTTTGTGGCTCGCAAAACTCCTGTGATCGTGGGAGGACGAGCCGAGATGCAATTTCCTTACCAATTCTAAATGAATTATTTTCTTCCTTTTCTGTTTTTTCCTATTTCTTTCTTTCAAAATTGGGTATTTTTTAAGAGGAGACTATATATGCTTATATTTTATTGTTTAGGATAGCTAGCATTGGTTTTATGTATTATGAAGATTGTAATATCTATTTTAAACTCNCTTTCTTTCAAAATTGGGTATTTTTTAAGAGGAGACTATATATGCTTATATTTTATTGTTTAGGATAGCTAGGATTGGTTTTATGTATTATGAAGATTGTAATATCTATTTTAAACTGTTCAGAGTAATGTATGCTTTAAATTTGCAAGTAGCGTGTCCGTATCTTGATAAGAATAGGTGGTGAATTCTTCTCTCCATCCGCACCTCGCCGATTCGCATTCAACCACTGTTTTCTTCAGGGACAGCCGCCGAACGCCTCGAATCTGCTGTCCAGCAACAGGTTTCGCCTCTTTTTGCTTCCCAAACGCTGCCAATTCACTGTTTTCAGCCGAACAAGAATCGACGCAGCTACAACCTGCTGTTCACAGCAGGAAACCACCCTTTTCTACTTCCANGGGACAGCCGCCGAACGCCTCGAATCTGCTGTCCAGCAACAGGTTTCGCCTCTTTTTGCTTCCCAAACGCTGTCAATATACTGTTTTCAGCCGAACAAGAATCGACGCAGCTACAAACTGCTGTTCACAGCAGGAAACCACCCTTTTCTACTTCCGATTTGCTGTCTCGTTGCCATTCACGCCGTTTTTCAGTAGCCATCCATCCTCCCCATTCATATAATCAATC
>JXCR01140705.1:27969-43578 GCA_002079205.1 Phalaenopsis hybrid cultivar | reverse complement strand
GGTTATAGGAGATAATAACAAAACAAAAACTAAAACAATTAAAATGGACATTGAAGAAGTAATTTGATTTTAAGCCAAAATGGTCCAGCATAGAGGCAATTGTGCTAGTACAACTAATAGAAATATATAAAATAAAAAAGATAATGATATGATTTTTCTTGATGTTAAGAAGGTATATGGTAGAATAAAACAAAAAATCAATTAGTACACATTAAAGGAAAAAGTGTGTAGCAAAGTTATGATAAAATTATAAAAATTAAATATAGCAAAGCGTTGACTTTGGTTTACGTAACTATTAATTGAACCAAAATATTCTTAATTAAAATAGAATCATATCAAGGATTAGTACCAAAAAATATATCTTTTGTTATTTATTATGAAAATTCTTAAAAGGGGCTTTCAAAGTTAAGTACAATGAAGCTTCTAGTCGTATGTTTCTCATTGATGACATGACTCTAATTAATAAGGCATCTATTGAAAGAAGTGAAAATTAGAAATTATTATTAGAAAAACAGACTTAAGATTGTTAGAGTCAAGATTGTGTATATTATATGCATTTTGAATGGTGTGATACTATTAATTATTGACTAGTAGGAGAAAAACTGATGCCACGGTGTAAAAATTTATATATCTTAATATAGCATACAGTTAAGGATAAGGAAATAAATTCTATGATTCAGGCTGAAGGTCAAAATAGATAAGCTCCATACGGTACTACACAATAAGAGAACATCATAAGTACTTAGAGANCCTCTTAATCTTTTTGACATAAGTGCCCTACTCCTCTAAATAGTGAGGATTTCTAGATATAAATTAATACATAGAAAGCCTTCAAATAATTATGCTATTTTATAGATGCTATGAGAAGATGGAAAGATTCTAATGCAAAACTCATGCACATTTTAATAAAAAAAAAGAAGAAAATTTCGTTTGGATTTGGTACCTTATAAAAAAATGTAATTTGAATGAAACAATGATTGAACTCTCACAATAGAAATTCAATCTGCAAGATAAAAGATCATAAAATCATGGCAATGGACAAAAAAATCCAAAACCCTAAAATATTGTTGTTGTGACATATCTAAGAAAAAATAATATGTGATAAATCTAGGGAAAATGAATCTCATAATACAACCAATAAGAAAGAATAGAAGAAATGGTTATAAAGTTTAGAAGTGCTGAATTAAAGAAAAAAGTTTCTTTTTTGCATGGAAATCATGATTCCACCAATTATTTTTTAAGGTTTTTACTTGGACAACATATAAATATTCATATTCATATTCATGGATGAAAATTTTAATTTTCAATTGACAAAAGTTCACAGATCAACCAACTTTTTTTCAAGCTCAATACTTGAAAAATTGTCGACATAGCNAATCATGGCAATGGACAAAAAAATCCAAAACCCTAAAATATTGTTGTTGTGACATATCTAAGAAAAAATAATTTGTGATAAATCTAGGGAAAATGAATCTCATAATACAGCCAATAAGAAAGAATAGAAGAATGGTTATAAAGTTTATAAGTGCTGAATTAAAGAAAAAAGATTCATTTTTGCATGGAAATCATGATTCCACCGTTTTTTTTATAAGGTTTTTACTTGGACAACATGTAAATATTCATATTCATATTCATGGATGAAAATTTTAATTTTCAATTGAAAAAAGTTCACAGATCAACCAATTTATTTTCAAGCTCAATACTTGAAAAANAAAATAATATGTGATAAATCTAGGGAAAATGAATCTCATAATACAGCCAATAAGAAAGAATAGAAGAATGGTCATAAAGTGTATAAGTGCTGAATTAAAGAAAAAAGATTCATTTTTGCATGGAAATCATGATTCCACCAATTATTTTTTAAGGTTTTTACTTGGACAACATGTAAATATTCATATTCATATTCATGGATGAAAATTTTAATTTTCAATTGACAAAAGTTCACAGATCAACCAATTTATTTTCAAGCTCAATACTTGAAAATTTGTCGACATAGATTCCAATCTCAAATAACAAGTTGAGTGTTGTGGCAGTTCCATAGCCAATTATTAAGACTTGTGCCAAAGTTTATAAATGAATCAAAAATTGAACCAGATGTGGAAAAAAATGGATAATTCTGTTCAAAAACTATTGCAAGAGCTTTAAAAAAATTGAGAAAAAAATAATAAAACTTAATTNCAAGTTGAGTGTTGTGGCAGTTCCATAGCCAATTATTAAGACTTGTACCAAAGTTTATAAATGAATCAAAAAATTGAACCAGATGTGGAGAAAAATGGATAATTCTGTTCAAAAACTATTGCAAGAGTTTTAAGAAAATTGAGAAAAAAATTATAAAAAAATAATAAGACTTAATGGTAGAGTAACAAGTTGTAAAAGGTGTAGAAAAAGAGTTCTATTTTTAAGCAGTTGCAAAAAATAAAAACTATTGAAACTTGCAAATAATTAAAAGCAAGCTAGAAGTCTTATAAGATGGTAGCAAGTAACAAAATATATTGCTTTTGGTGATTTATATAATAGCCTAGGTATTAAGGAAACAGTAAAAATAAATATAAGACAGCTAAAGAAATGGATAGGAAATAATAAAACTTCAATCATAATAGATAAATAAAAAACAATTAAAATAAAATTTTATCAAGTGATGAAGCTATTGNGTGATTTATATAATAGCCTAGGTATTAAGGAAACAGTAAAAATAAATATAAGACAGCTAAAGAAATGGATAGAAAATAATAAAACTTCAATCATATTAGATAAATAAAAAAAATTAAAATAAAATTTTATCAAGTGATGAAGCTATTANAAAAGCAAGCTAGAAGTCTTATAAGATGGTAGCAAGTAACAAAATATATTGCTTTTGGTGATTTATATAATAACCTAGGTATTAAGGAAACAGTAAAAATAAATATAAGACAGCTAAGGAAATGGATAGGAAATAATAAAACTTCAATCATATTAGATAAATAAAAAACAATTAAAATAAAATTTTATCAAGTGATGAAGCTGTTGAGGAAATATGAAATGCTACTTTAAGAAGTAATAATGAATATCATATAATGTGTACCTCAGACTGATTCAAATAAGTAAAGTTACCTCAAAATAACATACATAAATGTAAAATTTTACGTACATATGTGATAGATATTGAGATTTAAGGTGCTATGGGCGTGATTAAACTATGTTGGTTAGACAATCTTTCCAATGAAAGTTCGCAAACTGAGAGAGAGCTAAATAAATGGAAGAAAAACACTATAATACTAGTATTCATAAACAAGGAAGATGTCCATGATTTTTATAATTATAAGGAGAATCATACATATATAAGTTAAACAATACGGTTATAGGAGATAATAACAAAACAAAAACTAAAACAATTAAAATGGACATTGAAGAAGTAATTTGATTTTAAGCCAAAATGGTCCAGCATAGAGGCAATTGTGCTAGTACAACTAATAGAAATATATAAAATAAAAAAGATAATGATATGATTTTTCTTGATGTTAAGAAGGTATATGGTAGAATAAAACAAAAAATCAATTAGTACACATTAAAGGAAAAAGTGTGTAGCAAAGTTATGATAAAATTATAAAAATTAAATATAGCAAAGCGTTGACTTTGGTTTACGTAACTATTAATTGAACCAAAATATTCTTAATTAAAATAGAATCATATCAAGGATTAGTACCAAAAAATATATCTTTTGTTATTTATTATGAAAATTCTTAAAAGGGGCTTTCAAAGTTAAGTACAATGAAGCTTCTAGTCGTATGTTTCTCATTGATGACATGACTCTAATTAATAAGGCATCTATTTAAAGAAGTGAAAATTAGAAATTATTATTAGAAAAACAGACTTAAGATTGGTAGAGTCAAGATTGTGTATATTATATGCATTTTAAATGGTGTGATACTATTAATTATTGACTAGTAGGAGAAAAATTGATGCCACGGTGTAAAAATTTATATATCTTAATATAGCATACAGTTAAGGATAAAGAAATAAATTCCATGACTCAGGCTGGAGGTCAAAATAGATAAGCTCCATACGGTACTACACAATAAGAGAACATCATAAGTACTTAGAGATAATCTAAGATACTCTAAATTGATGCAGAGCTTGAAATTTAAAGTCATTTATAAAACACAAGATCATCATATAGCATTTTTCTTTCCTACTATAAGATGTCTTTTGAGCATATTTGATTCTGCTAGGGAGTCAAAGTACGTCTTGTGGGCATAGCAATTATAAATATAATTTTTTGAATAAAATGATTTAATATAACTTCCTCTACTTAGAACTTACAATCTAACAACGCACAAATAAATCAACCTTCTTTTCATGAGTCGAAGGAAATATGCTCATACAAACCATTTGTATTCCTCGTCAGTATACATGAAAAAAAAAGTTAGTTTGGGGCTTTATTGATTATTTTCCTAAGTTAGTTGACCTTGTATTCATGTTATGCATGTGTATATTGCATTATAATAAGAGTAGACTACATCATCATTAAAACCATTTGTATTCCTCGTCAGTATACATGAAAAAAAAAGTTAGTTTGGGGCTTTATTGATTATTTTCCTATGTTAGTTGACCTTGTATTCATGTTATGCATGTGTGTATTGCATTATAATAAGAGTAGACTACATCATCATTAGAACCATTTGTATTCCTCGTCAGTATACATGAAAAAAGAAGTTAGTTTGGGGCTTTATTGATTATTTTCCTAAGTTAGTTGACCTTGTATTCATGTTATACATGTGTGTATTGCATTGTAATAAGAGTAGACTACATCATCATTAGCCTTAGATAAACTGTGTAGAGTCAGCTTTATGAACACTTATTCTTCAATCATTCATTCAAAGTGTTGCATAAAATATTAAATCTATTTTTTTAACTTTACTATACAACTTTTATCAATGCTTTCTTTTGTTTACCCTGTTTTCTTTCGAATCCACTAATGTTAATCAATCTATCAATCTTACCAGTGCACCTTTTAAACTTCATTGCATACGTCAGAGCAACCTAAGCCTATTATTGACCACCATATCCTTAATGATACTCGTCTCAACATTACACTAATGAATCATTTTGATAGCTTATAAATCATTACAAGAAATCTGTTAAAGCATTATAGTAAAAATAAGTAAATAAAATATATTTATAGCAGTAATAATTATCATATCATTCAATAAGTACTAATAACAGCAACTTCAGCAGTGGTTGTGCAGTGAAAATGTTACCACAATAAACATTTTAAAAATGATAAATCTAGACATTCTCAATATATGAAATTCTTGCTGAGCTAATCAATTAAGATATAGTAAAAATATGTCCTAAAAATGAAAGTATGTACTTTTGGTTTTAACTTTTCAAAGCTAAAATAAAAGAATAGTAAAAGAACACATATTTGGCTACTCTACACAACACTTTAGCATGTTTACACCTCACAAGTAATATATGATTCAACTAACGGAATAAAAAAGTACAATTCTGGACTCAGATTCCATGAAAACGATGACTAACAAAATGAATAGCATCCTGACCCCCAAACTCCAAATACCATTATCTATTTCTGATACCTAATCTTCAATCCCTGCCACCTCCAAAACAAAAAAAAAAACGAAACGGCAGACCCAGTTTCCCATGTGAATTGGTTGCGCGAGTTAGCAAAAGTCTGCATAANGACCCCCAAACTCCAAATACCATTATCTATTTCTGATACCTAATCTTCAATCCCTGCCACCTCCAAAACAAACAAAAAAACGAAACGGCAGACCCAGTTTCCCATGTGAATTGGTTGCGCGAGTTAGCAAAAGGCTGCATATTGCAAAACAAAACCCTAATTCTAAATAACTGGAATAGAATTTACTTTTCCCTCTTACATTACAGTGCGAAATGAAAGATCTATTAGGTTTCCACAAAGGAATCTAACAAGGAATCTAATTCGACTCCCATTAATTTCTTGGGAGCAAAAACCAGCTCGCATAAGCTCACCTGCTTCCTTACGCTTCGGCAAAGAATGAGGGAGGAAAAGGCTTTGTNTCTAACAAGGAATCTAATTCGACTCCCATTAATTTCTTGGGAGCAAAAACCAGCTCGCATAAGCTCACCTGCATCCTTACGCTTCGGCAAAGAATGAGGGAGGAAAAGGCTTTGCCTTCAAGCCCTTTATCTGGTTTATCCTCGCCGGTGATCGCTTTGAAGAGAGAGATAAATTCTTCACTTTGACGAGGGACAAGCCAGAGAGAGTTTCCGCTCAAAATTGGTTCATTAAAATTAAATTAAAAAAATAGGTGAAAAATATGAGATTCAAATATTCAAATGTATAAAAAAAAATGCATTAACTANGGTCCGGATCGGGCACCGCACGCAAGCTGCGTGCGGTGCCCGATCCGTATGGAATAATTTTTCCTGCCCATGCCCTGGCCGTCATTGACTGCCGATGCAGACCGTCTCGTTAGCCCTTGCCTGCTACTTCTTGTTGGTTGTATAATACCTCTATCGCAACCATTGATAACCGAATAAAAAAAATATAAACTCTTGTATTTATTTCACATCAAACTAAAGGACAAAATTATTTTAACTACTTTTTTTTTTTTTTTTTTTAGAGAAAGTGAGGGTGACGTGTAGCTTTATTGAAAGAAACAAATAATATGGTACTGATTGAATACATGATAACTCAAAATATAACTCATGCAAGGAGAAAATAAACAAGCACTAAGATAAAAATTTAGCAGAACACAAACAGCAACAAAGTTCACCAAACAAACACAAAACAGCAGCAACAGTAAGAAACTCTGTCGGCGATCAAACATCAACATCAACTACAAAACCCAGCCACCGACAGAAAGAACAACAGCAACCGATGTTCTCTAAACCTACAAAAATAAAGAAAGAAAATACATAACCAAAGGCAAGAACAAAAATAATAGAACAGAAACAGCAAAAAAATCAGAAGAAGGAACCAAAAGAAAACATCAGAAAAGATAAAGGGCATCAAATCCTGAGCTTAGAACTTACCTAAAAGTAAAATTAAAATTTCATAATAGATTAATACAAATATTAAAAATCTAATTAATTTTTAATTATGGATAGAACTTATCAAAGCTCATAACCAATCTCGGCAATTAGAAAAGATCAAAGAAGAAAGTCAATCAAATCAAATATCAAACCACAATATAGGAAATATCAGCCCAAACTCCAAACAACGGAAACCAAATCTCAAAAAATATGAAAAACCAACATCAAAACCAACTACTATAGCAAAACACATAAAACTTAGTAGAATAAAAAGAAATTCAAACAAAAACACCTTCAACATAAACCAAATCAGAAGAAAATTATCACTAGTGAACAACAACATCACTAACATNAATTTCGAGAGTAATTTCATGTTGTGAAAATAGCCATATTATTCTATAAATCATATCAGCATAAAATTTTATTCAGTCGCGCTTACTTTACACTAATTTAAAATTTTTATTTAATTATAATTTAATTAATAAAATTTCAGCTTAATTAAATTTAGAGATTGTTTGGTTTGATGATATGCTGAGTAAAATAAATCAAATCTTTGTGTATTTTGAACTTGTTAGATTTGGCGATTTCTAAATACAATGTCTTATCTGATCTTATCAATCTTCGTTCGTTGCCCAACGTCTTACAATACAGCCCACCCATGCCCTGGCCGTCATTGACTGCCGTTGCAGACCGTCTCGTTAGCCCTTGCCTACTACTTCTTGTTGGTTGTATAATACCTCTATCGCAACCATTGATGGTGTTTTATATTAATTTCAGTTTTTCTTAAACGAAATAAAAAAATATAAACTCTTGCATTTATTTTACATCAAACTAAAGGACAAAATTATTTTAACTACACTATATTTTAATTACACAACATTCATTTTTAGCAAACCAAAAGTCCCCTAAATCCTGCTCATATTTTGCTACCAAACAAACCTTAAGATAACAATACCTCATTTTTAGCAAACTAAAAGTCCCCTAAATCCTAAATCCTGCACATCAAAGTCACAGACCACAACCAACAACCTCCAGAACTTAAAGAATATTGAAGCAACAAAGACAGGAAGAAACTAAATAGAGGAAATAGATCAAACAAAGCCAACCAACAACAAAGAAAAGCAAATAAACCACTAAATCAAAGATTCAAACAAACAGAAACTTCAAAGGCGATGAAAATTTACAATATTATTAGGAATATCTTTTCTAAATTTTCAATGTCTACTCTCATAAATGATTAATCAATGAATATGATGAATAAGACTGCCAACATAATGATAATTATTCTTGAAATTCTCAAGTTCCTTTCATGCCAACTAAGATAATCTCTAACTATCAAAGCAAATAAATGAAATCCTTTTTTGAATTCTATAAGAGATTTTATCGAAACTGTATAAAGCTTGAAACATATTTGGAGGAGCTATAAAAAATTAATAACAAGGCAGCACTTATTGAGAAGATAATGAGAGAAAGTGCATTAAAAGAAAAGATGAGCACAAGAATCAAACTCATTACCACAAAGAACACTTATACTATTAATATTCATACCTCTAAGAGAATGAATATCACAAGTTGTTAAACCATTATGAATAGTTTTCCAATTATGAATAGCATATTTTATGCAATGTCCTTTGAACCAAATAAGTTTAAACCAATCAACCCAAGATAGGAGATTACATAAAAACATAGATAAAAATGAGATGTGAGGGTTTGTTTTGGGATATCAACTACTGAGATGTTGATGGATCACATTGTTTTTTACACTTCAACTTAGATATACATGTATATGATTCATGTGAAATGATGTAAAAATTGTGTAATGGTTTGTTGGAAGTATATAAAGAATTCATTCCCTTTGTCTAAATTATTTGAATGACAAATTTTCATTTTTTTTGGAAAGCATATGGAGTCTCAAAGTGGCTTATAAGTTGGAAAATACGAGGTAAGGGCAATGATGTAAAACTACAATCATGCTCATATAACTGAAACTTTTAGACCAATAATTGATTAGTAGTTGCCTTTCTCACTTCTTTAGGTTGTTGGTAGCTTCAACCTCAACTCTGAAAGACTTGTGAACTGCTTCTTTATAACATCAGTAACTGGAAAGTTGGAAATTACAATATTACAAAAAAATCACATTGCATACATATGACACATACGGTTGAGGATTCTTACCTTTTACATGTTCACTTGTCAGACAACTAATAATGATTAGTAGTTGCCCAACTTTAAGAAGTGTTTTGTTCGTGACTCCTATTTCATATTGATATATAGACTTCAATGTCTCCGTTGCTTGTGGGATTATGATGGATGAGTTTATAATTGAGCCCATCCCCAACTTAACTTCTTATACCCCATTTTGATTTTCCATATGCCTATCACTTGACTATTTTATGAGAATATACATGCTCTAGTTTTCATATTTAAATTTTAAATGTTTTTCGAACCCTTTTCTCTTATATATATATATATATATATATATACACTTGTACTATATGACGGTAATTTTTTTTAAAGCATTATCATAGGCGGCAGGTACGTAGTGACCTTTTCTCTTTTACTGCACTTTACTATACATATTTGTTTATAATTGTATTATTATTACTGATGTTGCTCTTTCTTGCTTTTCATTCTGTACTGCTCTTCTGACATATTTTTATATAACTCTAGGGTAGCAAACATAGGACATATTTAGGATTGGAACCTTGTAGCACATAACCAAAATACATCTTTTAATTCAACATCTTTCAAAACTTCATAACAAAAATTACAAAACCACAAATAATGTTTTTTAAACTTCAATAAACTAATAATAATATAATAATAATACATCTTTTTTGGATTTACGAGAGACTCTCGGATGAGATAAGCCACGGTTGCTAATGATAATTCTCTGGTCTAAATGAGTTTAACAACTTATTTAGACTAAGTAAATCCAAAATTAGCAGTGATGCTGGGATGATGGAATTGTGGAATCTTAATCGGTGTCGCTTAACATAAAATAAAATCCCCTACTTTTCTTTAACAAAAGCAAACACTAATTTAATACACATTGTACGAGAAAACATTAAATATCTGGAATAAGTTGTTAAAGATATGTTCTCTCTCCTCTCTTTTATTTTCTCAAAACAAAACAACAATGCAGTCAAGTGGCGATTCAACTCCAGGCACTGGTTGAGATGATAACAAAAAGTGGAAGAAGGAGCCTCAATTTGAATGCTTCATAGATTTAAATAATATACATCCTTAGGACTTCGAGGTTTTTTGTCTAGCACGACATAAATCCTCACGCTATCTTTCAGGCTTTTGTACGATCGTATATCATGCGATATAAATCCTAAACTCTTTTTAGGATTCCGAGGTTATTTATTTAATACGACGTAAACCCTTTAATCTTCCCAGCTATTTGCACGATCAGATATCGTGTGAATGTAAGTCCTAAGTTCTAAATAAACTACAGGATTAAAACATTAAATAACTTCCCTTTAAAAAATGTAAAGCTAAACCATAGGTTAGTTTGAGATGTTACTGAAGCTTCTTCGGTATCTTTGACCTCTCCTATTATTCACTTCTTTGGATTCCGAAAACAATTGTTTCACATCAAGTGATTCCCATTTGACTTTCCTATTACCAATCATGGAAACAAAACTTTGAAATCATGAAGACATTGTAAAAGAGAAAAAGTCAGTACGTACCTACAATGCTGTTTAGAGATATTATGAATATGAATGCTAGTTCTTTTTTCCGTGATTAATGGTCTGTAAATCTTCATTTGCAAGGGGACCCTATTTATTTATTTTTTTCTGCTATAGGTTATAGATTGATTAGCACTATAGATTCAACCGCTAACAGCCAGTTGAAAATTCAACAGCTAACTTTTGCGGCTGAATAGATTGTCACTAGTCAGTCTTAAATTTAACGATCGGTTCTTTCAGTCGAAATTATTTTGACAACCGAATATTCATATGCTAATCAGTCGTTCAACTACAGCGGTTAAACTATTCCATCTTTAACCCATAGCAGCTAAATTAATCAACTGCTACTATTTTTCCGACAAAACTTTTCCCGACCGATATAAATCAGTTTCTAATCTAATTTACTCGCTAAATTTGCTGATTACCAATTAATTTTTCAGCCAGTAATCAGTGACTTTCCTGTATAACAATCCTAGTTCATGCAGTCTAACATGAACCATATAATAGAGTTATTAACGGAGTATTTATAAACACTTGCTATCATGACAAATAATATGATGCGGATAAGTAATATTATGCTCAAAATTGTTGTCTAACATATTACTTTCTATTGAGAGCACAATCCTACACATCAAAGTCTGAAGCATTAAAGCGGTAAATTAGAAGCCTAGGGTAAATATGACAAGGCAAATAAAAAGTTCGAAGCTTTTCCACCTTACTGATTTTTGCATGATTATATCGTTTCCTCTCTTCCATCTTAATTGAAGTGCTTATACCAACAATGCCAAGCAATTCTATCTTCATGTTAAATTTAAACCTTACTTTGACAAATTATCTAAAATTACCTCGACATATCATAAAATTCAAAAGTCACATATGCAATTATGAAATTAACTTTTGACATATTGCGATTTGATGTACATCATTATTAACATCAGATTAAATGATTATTTGTATTGTTGAGTATTGTGGAGTCCGATCCACTTTCTTGACTTGAATTGGTTGTTTCTGCATTTATGGGAATTACCGGAATTGTTTTTTTTCTTTATTTTAATATTTTATTCTGGTTCGGAAAAGTCATGACTCGCGCATCTTTCCTTTCCCGTATCCCGCTTCTTCGGTCTCCTGGAGCCCGCTTGTTGTCGAGATAAAAGGGCACGCCCATTAGCTATTCACACACGGTATTTGACTTTGTTTGAAGAAAGAAGAAGTTCCGAGTGACAAAAGGAAGGAGTTCCGAACGACGAAGGTGTTCCGAGAGGCAGAAGGAGTCCCAAGAGGCTAAAGCAACCGCGAGCAGTAGAATCAGAACAAGTCAAGGGCAACAAAACAGAGGAAGAACATAACTAGGAAAGTGGAGCCAGTGTTAAGAAACTGTGTAATCCTCAAAATAATAAAATTCTCTGCAGCTCCGTTGACGTGAATAATTTGTCGAATCACGTAAATCTGTGTATCTTATATGATACTCTTGTTTATGTTCTTCGCTTTATCATCAATCATCTTTCACAATGCAGCTCGAATAAAAGATAGACGACATAAATTTCTTACTTAAAAGATCTATGCATGAATTAATTATTTATTATTGATCCATCAAATAACATGTGCTTTATAATACTACATATCCAAAACTTCTCATGCCTTTTAATCCTCTTCTCTCCTCTCACCTAAATTTGAGACAAGCCACGTGAAAAATATTCATCAATCATCTATTTATGTATAAATTACAATCAATATATTATTTTCAAAGCAATAAATGCATGCCAAACGATCCGCTTCTGAATCGACGTCATCAATGGACCGCTCAAAACACTTATGGCCGTTCAAATAACATAATGTTCAAGTCTCCATCTTCAATAACTCTTCTAATCCAAACAACATGTTAACGTAGAGAAATGAAACACCAAATTGATCCAACACGCTTTCCTCATTTCCCTTAAAACATCAAAAGGAGAACTCACCTTCTCCTCAACTTCGATGCCATGGCAAATCTCTGTGTCTTCTTCTTCTTTCCCCTGTTCTCTTCCTTATTATCATCAGTATCTGCTTCATTTTCTTCTTCCTGTTACTGTCCTACATCAGCAGGATCGAAAGATGAGTTTAAGAACCTGACGGCAATGAGGATTCATAATAGGAGGATTTTAGCAGATTGTATTGATCCAAATCCATATCTGTTTATTACTGCGAGCGCCAAAGGGCCATTGGCTGATGAGACTAATGTTACGGTGACGGTTGGTGGAGTGTTGTTCCCTGATAAGTCAGATTGGATAGCCATGATTACGCCATCAAATGCAGAGTATTTATTTATATATATATATATATATATATAGACAGAGATATTTAAGGATTTTGTTGAGTATTTTATACTGATTAAAGTGTATTTTAACATGTTTTTATGTTTAATTTTGACCTGCAGAATATCAAGTTGTCCTCTGAACAGTTTGTATTATGTACAAACCGGAGATATTAGCTGTCTTCCTCTTCTTTGCCACTATCCTGTCAAGGTGAAGTACGTAAATCCAATATGCTATTTTGGCTTGTTTAATTTACGGGGCATTTACATACCCACCGCCCAATTCCCTTATATTTACATATTTAAGAGCTAAATTTTACTTTTTTTACATTTATAATATGAAATATATCATTTTTTTTTATGTAAGGATAAAGTGTCATATATATATATCTATATATATATATATATATATTTATATAGGTGATAGATATATAAATACAGAGAAATTACATGGTATGTATGCAAATCTTCCTCAAGTTATTTATACAACTAATGTAAAAATTTTCTTAAAATTTGTCATTCTATACTTGATTTTATGAACTTATAAGCTCAGTTATATATCATGATTTTTTTATTTTTATCATCATAAATATGACAAAAATGAACAATGCATTCACAGTACTAAAAAGAATTCTGTCTTACTTTTATACAATCAATCAAATGCTGATTGTGAGAAATTAAGCGAAAACTACCGCATTAATTGTTTTTTTAAGATAGTATTAAAAATAATTATATTTTAATGAAGATTGTTAAGAATTCAAAATGTTCACATTTTCAACAATAAATGCAATGACCAGAAACGTTTGTTGGCATGATTTTATCACATCGCACTCATTCTACTTGCTTTCGTCGGAAGCAAAATATTGGAGAATATTTCCAGGATATTCTTCATTTGAAAAGATGCCATGGAAAAAGAAGGAAGCTCTCTTCTTTTCTATTTGGAGTGATGAAGACTCAAATAGAAAAATATTCACGTACGGAGTACGCACGTAGTTATGCGTGCGTAAAGAGGTAATTCAAGGGGTATTTGAGAGTTATATCAGTGTTATTGGGGTTAATACTCCCAATAACCTAACAAAGCTTCCAAATAACAACAAAAAAAAGAGCGTTGATCTGTGAAATGTATTGGAAGGTTAACTCCAATAACCTCTCAATAACCCCAATAACAAAGTTATTGGAAGGTTTCTTAGGACAGTACGCACGCAGAACTGTATGTGTACTCCATACGTAAATAACGCTCCTGAAATATGGCGTATTAATCAACATATAAAATTTTGTACTCATAAAATATTTTTAGTAGTGTAATCACATTAATATTTATGTATATAACTAAACTAATATATTTCTCTTTATGAAAATACCAGTAATATATCTGATGTAACATTAAAGTTTCNTTTCAATGTTCAAGCCACGCTTAATTTGGTTTCATGTCCAGCTCAATTCAAAGCCTAAGATGGATTTATGGCACACTACCTAAATATATATATTTTGCTTGAACTGTTAAATTGCTCAAGTCTGAAGCATTAAAGCGGTAAATTAGAAACCGAGGGTAAATATGACAAGGCAAATGAAAAGTTCGAAGCTTTTCTACCATACTGATTTTTGCATGATCATATCGTTTCCTCTCTTCCATCTTAATTGAAGTGCTTATACCAACAATGCCAAGCAATTCTATATTCATGTAAAATTTTAACCTTACTTTGACAAATTATCTAAAATTACCTCGACATGTCATAAAAATCAAAAGTCACATATGCAATTATAAAATTAACTTTTGACATATTGTGATTTGATGTACATCATTATTAACATCAGATTAAATGATTATTTGTATTGTTGAGTATTGTGGAGCCCGATTCACTTTCTTGAATTGGTTTTTTCTGCATCTATGGAAGTTACCAGAATTGTTTTTTTTTCTTTATTTTAATTTTTTCTTCTGGTTTGGAAAAGTCATGACTCGTGCATCTTTCCTTTCCCGTATCCCGCTTCTTCGGTCTCCTGGAGCCCGCCTGTTCTCGCGATAAAAAGGGCACGCCCTCTAGCTATTCACACAAGGTATTTGACTTTGTTTGAAGAAAGAAGAAGTTCCGAGTGATGAAAGGAAGGAGTTCCGAACGATGAAGGTGTTCCGAGCGGCAGAAGGAGTCCCAAGCGGCTAAAGCAACCGCAAGCAGCAAAACCAGAAAAAGTCATGGGCAACTAAGCAGAGGAAGAACATAACCAGGAAAGTGGAGTAAGTGTCTAGTATCACTGTTAAGAAATTGTGTAATCCTTAAAACAATAAAATCCTCTGCAACTCTGCTGACGTAGACAATTTATCAAATCACGTAAATCTATGTATCTTGTATGATCCCCTTATTTATGTTCTTCGCTTTATCATCAATCATTTTTCACAATGCAGCTCGAATAAAAGATAGACGACATAACTTTATTACTTAAAAGATGTATGTATGTATGAATTAATTATTTATTATTGATCCATCAAATAACATATGCTTTATAATAATACATATCTAAAACTTCTCATGCCTCCTAATCCTCTCTTCTCTCCTCTCACCTAAATTT
Organism: Phalaenopsis hybrid cultivar; assembly: GCA_002079205.1. NCBI lineage: Eukaryota > Viridiplantae > Streptophyta > Magnoliopsida > Asparagales > Orchidaceae > Phalaenopsis > Phalaenopsis hybrid cultivar. The sequence goes on along the minus strand of JXCR01140705.1, from coordinate 28,011 downwards.
GAGACAAGCCACGTGAAAAATATTTATCAATCATCTATTTAT
>JXCR01140705.1:0-16967 GCA_002079205.1 Phalaenopsis hybrid cultivar | reverse complement strand
TTAAAAATTTGTTTGTGTTCGGCTTGTTTACTTAACGAACGAGTCGAACACAAGCTACTTAACGAGCCAACATGAGATGTTCGCAAACAACAAGCTTTTTTGACAGCCCTACCTATAGAGCAATACAAAAAGCTTAACATTGAAATTTTATTTAATCATCAAACCTATTTTTAAAAATTTTGAGAAAAAAAATAATTANAACGAACGAGTCGAACACAAGCTACTTAACAAGCCAACATGAGCTGTTCGCAAACAACAAGCTTTTTGACAGCCCTACCTACAGAGCAATACAAAAAGCTCAACATTGAAATTTTATTTAATCATAAAACCTATTTTTAAAAATTTTGAGAAAAAAATATTAAATATTTTGGTATTTAAATGAAAATTTGGAGAATGAAGGTTAACTATATTAATTTTATAAATAAACAAATTTGTACTATTATTTGTGTTATTGCCAAAAAATTAAAATTTGGAGAGTAATTTCATGTTGTGAAAATAGTNTAAATGAAAATTTGGAGAATGAAGGTTAACTATATTAATTTTATAAATAATCAAATTTGTACAATTATTTGTGTTATTGCCAAAAAATTAAAATTTCGAGAGTAATTTCATGTTGTGAAAATAGCCATATTATTCTATAAATCATATCAGCATAAAATTTTATTCAGTCGCGCTTACTTTACACTAATTTAAAATTTTTATTTAATTATAATTTAATTAATAAAATTTCAGCTTAATTAAATTTAGAGATTGTTTGGTTTGATGATATGCTGAGTAAAATAAATCAAATCTTTGTGTATTTTGAACTTGTTAGATTTGGCGATTTCTAAATACAATGTCTTATCTGATCTTATCAACCTTCGTTCGTTGCCCAACGTCTTACAATACAACCCACCCATGCCCTAGTCGTCATTAACTGCCAATGCAGACCTCTCATTAGCCCTTGCCTACTACTTGTTGTTGGTTGTATAATAGCTCTGTCGCAACCAATGATAGTGTTTTACATTAATTTTAGTTTTTCTTAAACCAAATAAAATATAAACTCTTGCATTTATTTTGCATCGAACTAATGGATAACTATTTTAACTACACTATATTTCATTTTTAGCAAACCAAAAGTCCCATAAATCCTGCTCATATTTTGCTACCAAACAAACCTTTAAATTAAGATAACATTACCTTATTACTATTTTTGTCAAGAGCACAAGTGCTTAAAAATTCAAGAGATCTTAACCCATTAAAAGATGAATTGATGGATCAAAATTTTGATGTGGAATGATAAGATTGGCAAAAATTCAGACATTCTTTAAGAATATTATTCAAAGAAATTTTGACTTTGTATGCCCAATTAGGAATGAAATTTGAAAATTTTGTTTTTTAAAGTTTAATTTAAATCAAAATATCCCGATATATGTTTTTATTTATTTATTTAGAGAATGTGAGCGTGAAGTGTAGCTTTATTGAAAGAAACAAATAATATAGTACTGATTAAATACATGATAGCTCAAGATATAACTCATACAAGGAGAAACTAAACAAACACTAAGATAAAAAAATTAGCAGAACACAAGCAGCAACAAAGTTCACCAAGCAAATACAAAACAGCAACAACACTAAGAAACTCTGCCAGCGATCAAACATCAACATCAACGACAACAATTCAGCCACTGGCAAAAAGAACACCAGCAACCAATGTTCTCTAAACCTACAAAATAAAGAAAGAAAATACATAACCAAAGGCAAGAACAAACAAAATTCAGAAACAAAAACAATAAAACAGAAACAACAAAAAATCATAAGAAGGAACCAAAAGAAAACATCAGAAAAAGATAAAGGGCATCAAATCCTGAGCTTAGAACTTACCTAAAAGAAAAATAAAATTTTCATCATATATTTAGAAAAGAAAAATATTAAAATTCTAATTGATGTTTAATTATGGATAGAATTTATCAAAGGCCATAACCAATCTCACTAATTAGAAAAAATCAAAGAAGAAAGTCAATCAAATCAAAAATCAAACCACAATATAGGAAATATCAACCCAAACCCAAACAATAGAAACCAAATGTCAAAAAATATGAAAAACCAACATCAAAACCAACTACTATAGCAGAACACATAAAACTTGGTAGAATAAAAAGAAATCCAAACAAAAACACCTTCAACAAAAACCAAAACCAAAGAAAATTAACACTAGTGAACAGCAACATCGCCATCATCAACACCAACAACAAACCTCTGCAACAACTGAAAAAAATAAATAAAAACCAAGTGAAACCTCTAGAGAAAGAAAAAGGGCATTATACTCGAGCTTAAAACTTACCTTCATAAAAATATTAACATTCCTTCCATGATTTTAAATATATAAACATATCTTAATAATTTGGTTTTTTTAAAGTATATTCATAATCTGGTAAAATATTAATAATTGTTGGAATTTGTCAAAGCACAAAACCAATATTAGCACAATTGCTAGCAACCGAACAATACGTAAGACAACAACAAACCAAAAGAGCCAACAACCAACATCAAAGTCACAAAACCAACAACCTCCAGACCTAAAAGAATATTGAAGCAACAAAGAAAGGAAGAAACTAAATAAAGGAAATAGATCAAACAAAGCCAACCAATAGCAAAGAAAAGCAAATAAACCACTAAATCAAAGATTCAAACAAACAGAAACTTCAAAGGCTATGAAAATTTACAATATTATTAGGATTATCTCTTTTAAATTTTCAATGTCTACTCTCATAAATGATTAATCAATGAATTGATGAATAAGATTGCCAACATAATGATAATTATTCTTGAAATTCTCAAGTTCCTTTCATGCCAACTATGTTAATCTCTAACTATCAAAGCAAATAAATGAAATCTTTTTTGAATTTTATAAGAGATTTTATCGAAACTGTATAAAACTTGAAACGTATTTGGAGGAGCTATAAAAAAATAATAATAAGGCAGCACTTATTGAGAAGAAAATGAGCAAAAGTTCATTAAAAGAAAATATGAGCACAAGAATCAAACTCATTACCACAAAGGACACTTATAATATTAATATTCATACCTCTAAGAGAATGAATATCACAAGTCGTTAAACCATTATGAATAATTTTCCAATTATGAATAGCATATTTTATGAAATGTCCTTTGACCCAAATAAGTTTAAACCAATCAACCAAAGATAGGAGATTACATAAAAACATAGATAAAAATGACATGTGAGGGTTTCTTTTGGGATATCAACTACTGAGATGTTGATGGAACACATTGTTTTTTACACTTCAACTTAGATATACATGTATATGATTCATGTGAGATGATGTAAACATTGTGTGTGATGGTTTGTTGGAAGTATATGGAGAATTCATTCCCTTTGTCTAAATTATTTGAATGACAAATTTTCATTTGTTTGAGAAGCATATGGAGTCTCAAAGTGGCTTATAAGTTGGAAAATACAAAGTAAGGGCAATGATGTAAAACTACATTCATGCTCATATAGCTGAAACTTTTAGACCAATAATTGATTAGTAGTTGCCCTTCTCACTTCTTTAGGTTGTTGGTAGCTTCAACCCCAACTTTGAAAGACTTGTGAACTACTTCTTTATAACATCAATAATTGGAAAGTTGGAAATTACAATATTACAAAAAACATCATAAACAAAAACATCACATTACATACATATGACACATACGGTTGAGAATTCTTACATTTTACATGTTCACTTTTCAGACAACTAATAATGATTAGTAGTTGCCCAACCTTAAGAAGTGTTTTGTTTGTAACTCCTATTTAATATTAATATATAGACTTCAATGTCTCTGTTGCTTGTGGGATTATGATGGATGAGTTTATAATTGATCCCATCCCTAACTTAACTTCTTATACCCCATTTTGATTTTCCATATGTCTATCACTTGACTCTTTTATGAGAATATACATGCTCCTGTTTTCATATTTAAATTTTAAATGTTTTTCAAAGCCTATGATAATGCTTTAAAACAAATTACCGTTATATAGTACAAGTGTGTGTGTGTGTGTGTATATATACACACACACATACACTTGTACTATATAACGGTAATTTGTTTTAAAGCATTATCATAGGAGGTAGATACGTACTGATCTTTTCTCTTTTACTGCACTTTACTGTACATATTTGTTTATAATTGTATTATTATTATTGATGTTACTCTTTACTGCTTTTCACTTTGTACTGCTTTTCTGGCATATTTTTATAGAACACTAGGGTGGCAAACATAGGACATGTTTAGGATTGGAACCTTGTAGCACATAACCAAAATACACTTTTAATTCAACATCTTTCAAAACTTCATAACAAAAATTACAAAACCACAAATAATGTTATTAAACTTCAATAAACTAATAATAACATAATAATAATACATCTTTTTTGGATTTACGAGAGACCCTCGGATGAGATAAGCCACGGTTGCTAACGATAATTCTCTGGTCTAAATGAGTTTAACAACTTATTTGGACTAAGTAAATCCAAAATTAACAGTGATGCTGGGATGATGGAACTGTGGGATCTTAACCGGTGTCGCTAAACATAAAACAAAATCCCCCATTTTTCTTTAACAACAGCAAACACCAATTTAAAACACATTACACGAGAACACATTAAATATCTTGAATAAGTTGTTAAAGATATGTTCTCTCTCCTCTCTTTTATTTTCTCAGAACAAGACAACAATGCAGTCAAGTGGTGATTCAACTCCAGGTAGTGGTCGAGAAGATAACAAAAAGTGGAAGAAGGAGCCTCAATTTGAATGTTTCATAAATTTAAATAATATAAACCCTTAGGACTTCGAGGTTTTTTGTCTAGCACGACATAAATCCTCACACTATCTTTCAGGCATTTGTACGAACGCATATCATGTGATATAAATCCTAAACTCTTTTTAGGATTCCGAGGTTATTTGTTTAGTACGACGTAAACCTTTTTATCTTCTCAGTTATTTGCACGATCAGATATCGTGTGAATGTGAGTCCTAAATTCTAAATAAACTACAAGATTAAAACATTAAATAACTTCTCTTTCAAAAATGTAAAGCCAAACCATATGTTAGTTTGCCATGTTGATGAGCTTCTTCAGTATCTTTGACCTCTCCTACTATTCACTTCTTTGGATTCCGAAAACAATTGTTTCACATCAAGCGATTCCCATTTGACTTTCCTATTACTGATCATGGAAACAAAACTTTGAAATCATGAAGACATTGTAAAAGAGAAAAGGTCAGTACGTACCTACAACACTGTTTAGAGATATTATGAATATGAATGCTAATTCTTTTTTTCGTGATTAATGGTGTGTAAATCTAACATTTGCAAGGGGACCCTATTTATTTATTTTTTCTTCTATAGGTTATAGATTGATTAGCACTGTAGGTTCAACCGCTAACAGCCAGTTGAAAATTTAACAGCTAACTTTTGCGGCTGAATAGATTGTCACTAGTCAGTCTTAAATTTAACGATCGGCTCTTTCAGTCGAAATTATTTTGACAACCAAATATTCATATGCTAATCAGTCGTTCAACTACAGCGGTTAAATTATTCCATCGTTAACCCATAGCAGCTAAATTAATCAACTGCTACTATTTTTCCGACAAAACTTTTCTCGACCGATATAAATTAGTTTCTAATTTAATTTACCCGCTAAAATTGTTGATTACCAATTAATTTTTCAGTCTGTTAAGAATTATAATAGGAAATAATTTATTCCTATAAGAAGTTATGAGGAATAAATTATTTCCTTAATATAAGGAGATATTTTTTTTCCTATTTTATATTTATTTTTATAGATTAAGAATTATTTGATTTCCTATTTTATGTTATTTCATATATCTCATATTAATTAATATGAATTAATTATTGGAGATATTATATGATATATCTTTCTTTTCATATCATTTTCTTTTTATTAGTTTTCCAAGTATAGAGTTCTTGTAAGAGTTATTTATACCCTCGTTCATATCAATGATTAAATATTCTTCATTATTCTGAATTTCAACACAATCAGTTATCATCAGTGACTTCCCTGTATAACATTCCTAGTTCATGCAGTCTAACATGAACCATATAATAGAGTTATTAACGGAGTATTTATAAACACTTGCTATCATGACAAATAATATGATGTGGATAAGTAATATGCTCAAAATTGTTGTCTAACATATTACTTTCTATTGAGAGCACAATCCTACACATCAAAGGGTGGAGATAAAAGTCATATCACTTCTTAAGATTTGCAAGGAATTTTTATCATATAAATTAACTCATGTAGATTATGCTGTTAAAAAATGGAAAAAAAATTGTCGATCATTTTAGGATTAATTTCAATGTTCAAGCCACGCTTAATTTGGTTTCATGTCCAGCTCAATTCAAAGCCTAAGATGGATTTATGGCGCACTACCTAAATATATATATTTTGCTTGAACTGTTAAATTGCTCAAGTCTGAGGCATTAAAGCGGTAAATTAGAAACCGAGGGTAAATATGACAAGGCAAATGAAAAGTTCGAAGCTTTTCTACCATACTGATTTTTGCATGATCATATCGTTTCCTCTCTTCCATCTTAACTGAAGTGCTTATACCAACAATGCCAAGCAATTCTATATTAATGTAAAATTTTAACCTTACTTTGACAAATTATCTAAAATTACCTCGACATATCATAAAAATCAAAAGTCGCGTATGCAATTATGAAATTAACTTTTGACATATTGTGATTTGATGTACATCATTATTAACATCAGATTAAATGATTATTTGTATTGTTGAGTATTGTGGAGCCTGATTCACTTTCTTGAATTGGTTGTTTTTGCATCTATGGAAATTACCGGAATTGTTTTTTTTTTCTTTATTTTAATCTTTTCTTCTGGTTTGGAAAAGTCATGACTTATGCATCTTTCTTTTCCCGTATCTCGCTTCTTCGGTCTCCTGGAGCCCGCCTGTTCTAGCGATAAAAGGGCACGCCCTCTAGCTATTCACACACGGTATTCGACTCTGTTTGAAGAAAGAAGAAGTTCCGAGTGATGAAAGGAAAGAGTTCCGAACGACGAAGGTGTTCCGAGCGGCTAAAGCAACCGCGAGTAGCAGGAAGAACATAACTAGGAAAGTGGAGTCAGTGTCTAGTATCTCTGTTAAGAAACTGTGTAATCTTTAAAACAATAAAATCCTCTGCAGCTTCCTTGGCGTAGACAATTTATTGTAAATTTGTGTATCTTGTATGATCCTCTTATTTATGATCTTCGCTTTATCATCAATCATTTTTCACAATGCAGCTCGAATAAAAGATAGACGATATAGCTTTATTACTTAAAAGATGTATGTATGAATTAATTATTTATTATTGATCCATCAAATAACATGTGCTTTATAATAATACATATCTAAAACTTCTCATGCCTCCTAATCCTCTCTTCTCTCCTCTCACCTAAATTTGAGACAAGCCACGTGAAAAATATTTATCAATCATCTATTTATGTATAAATTATAAACAATATTTTAATTTCAAAGCAAGAAATGCATGCCAAACGATCCGCTTCTGAATCGACGTCATCAATGGAGCACTCAAAACACTTATGGCCGTTCAAATAACATAATGTTCAAGTCTCCATCTTCAATAACTCTTCTAATCCAAACAACATGTTAACGTAGAGAAATGAAACACCAAATTGATCCAACACGCTTTCCTCATTTCCCTTAAAACATCAAAAGGAGAACTCACCTTCTCCTCAACTTCGATGCCATGGCAAATCTCTGTGTCTTCTTCTTCTTTCCCCTGTTCTCTTCCTTATTGTCACCCACATCTGCTTCATTTTCTTCTTCTTATTACTGTCCTGTATTGGCAGGATCGAAAGATGAGTTTAAGAACCTCACGGCAATGAGGATTCATGATAGGAGGATTTTAGCAGATTGTATTGATCCAAATCCATATCTGTTTATTAATGCGAGCGCCAAAGGGCCATTGGCTGATGAGACTAATGTTACGGTGACGGTGGGTGGAGTGTTGCNCACGCTTTCCTCATTTCCTTTAAAACATCAAAAAGAGAACTCACCTTCTCCTCAACTTCGATGCCATGGCAACTCTCTGTGTCTTCTTCTTCTTTCCCCTGTTCTCTTCCTTATTGTCATCCACATCTGCTTCATTTTCTTCTTCTTATTACTGTCCTGTATTGGCAGGATCGAAAGATGAGTTTAAGAACCTCACGGCAATGAGGATTCATGATAGGAGGATTTTAGCAGACTGTATTGATCCAAATCCATATCTGTTTATTAATGCGAGCGCCAAAGGGCCATTGGCTGACGAGACTAATGTTACGGTGACGGTTGGTGGAGTGTTGTTCCCTGATAAATCAGATTGGATAGCCATGATTACGCCATCAAATGCAGAGTATTTATTTATATATATATATAGAAAGAGAGAGAGATATATATTTAATGATTTTGTTGAGTATTTTATACTGATTAAAGTGTATTTTAATGTGTTTTTATGNGGGGGGGTGGGTATCTTGATGATCTTTTTCTTGTTTTTCACCTACGTTGAGTCATTCATTTCCCCTTTTTTTGTAAAAAAATATCATATTAATTGTTCCCAATCACATGTTGACTCCAAGTCATTTTGCCTTCATATAAAGCCATATTTATCAATAATGTCACATCTTATGCTAGTTCATCTTATCTCATCAATACGGCTAGAAAAGAGAGTTTAGCTTTAAAAATCATAACAAACTTCATTATTCATATACCGTTATTCCTAAAATTAATCGGGGTTTCATTATTGGTTGGCTATCACTCATAGTTGGATGTCCCTTGCCAAATTTACCATCAAATATATGATTTCATTCTGTTCTATATGTAGATTACTCTCCCTAATTTCCAAATAATTGCAAGAATTAGTGATGAAATGTCCTTAAAATAGTACAACATTTGGGTAAAACTTCCGAGTTACACTTAGATCGTTGCAGAAAACTCAGTCCAATTCATCAAAAGTATGTTAAATCAATTGTAATATCAAAACTGCCCATTCAAGCTCCCAAAAAATAAAACTGGCTCGGGTCACAATGTTTGTCATCCCTAGGGGTGCAAACGAATCGAACACGAACGAACAGAGCTTGTGTTCGTGTTCGGTTCGTTAAAAATTTAGTTTGTTTGAAACAAACTCGTGTTTGAAATTGTTCGTGAAGTCACTGTTCGTGTTCGTTTTTTAACGAACGAGTAGAGCACGAGCCANCTTTACATCAAATTAGTTTATACTTAATCTTATATATTAATTTATAATTATACAATATTTAACTTAAAATATATTTTAAATATATTAAAAAATATTAAAATATGAGAACCAAAGTTATTGATAGGGGTGTACACGACCCGGGAACACGAACGAACACTTGTGCTCGTGTTCGGTTCGTTTGAAATTTAGTTTGTTTTAAATAAATTCGTTTTTGAATTTGTTCGTGAAGTAACTGTTTGTGTTTGTTTCTTAACGAACGAGCGGAACACGAGCTGTTCACGAAAGACGAGCTAGTTTGACATCCCTAATATTAATATATATAAATAATATATTATGTTAATCATATAACTTATATTATATAAATATATTATTATTATTAATTTATTATATATTATAATTTATAAAATTTAATCTTTTAAATTATCATAAATTTTTTATATATAATTTTTTTATATTTTGTACAATAACAATTCGAACACGAACGAACGCATTACTGTTCGTGTTTGATTTGTTTAACTAACTGAAAGAAAAAAGATTGTTCATATTCGCTTCGTTTACTTATCGAATGAATCGAACACAAACTCATTGACAAACCGAATATGAACTGTTCGTGAACAACAAATTTTTTTGACAGCCCTAGTTATTGATGAAGTCCCAAATGCTACAATTTCATTTAAATGAATTTACAAAGGAAGATTTTGGGTGCTGTTAATCAATTCTTATGCATGTATATATCCAACACCTAAACTATAAGCATGCTTTTATTCATTAATGCTACAACTATAGTACATATTACGCTCATTTGCATACATACCACCCAATTCTAATGTATTTATACATCTAACACAAACTTTTATTTTTTTACATTTATATCCCCCAAATCTCTCATGTTACAAAAAAATACTACTATTTTCACTTTTTCACGCATAGATGAGGCGGCATACATGCAAAAACTATAGTTTAGGTGTTAGATTTATAAATACAAAGGAATTAAGTGGCATTTATGTAAATTTTCCACATATAAATATAAATATTTACATATTATTGTAGACCTCAACAAAACAAATATGTAAATAAAACATACAAAAATCATAACCATCCCTACATCNATATATACATATGATTGTAGGCCTCAACAAATATGTAAATAAAACATACAAAAATCAAAACCATCCCTACATGTGCTTCCAAACTTCAGAACCCAATGGTTCCTTTGGCCTTCACTGAACTTCCAGGCTCTTAAATATTCGCCGATCAGCTCCCTCCGTCCGCCGCCATTTTCACCGGAGCAGACGATTTTCGCCTTTGCTTACAGCACTGAGTCAACTCAGTATCTCGCGACACAACCGAGTCATTGTTAGCCGTTCCGATCAAAAATATGGATAGAAATTAGGGTCTTGTGTCTCCTTAGTTGAAGAAATAGGTTGAATGAAGAACATCTTTGAGGTCGAAATCTCCGNGATTTTCGCCTTTGCTTACAGCACTGAGTCAACTCAGTATCTCGCGACACAACCGAGTCATTGTTAGCCGTTTCGATCAGAAATATGAATAGAAATTAGGGTCTTGTGTCTCCTTAGTTGAAGAAATAGGTTGAACGAAGAACATCTTTGAGGTCGAAATCTCCGCGCNATGGAAAAAGAAGGAAGCTCTCTTCTTTTCTATTTGGAGTGATGAAGACTCAAATAGAAAAATATTCACGTATGGAGTACGCACGTAGTTATGCGTGCGTAAAAAGATAATTCAAGAGGTATTTGAGGGTTATATCAGTGTTATTGGGGTTAATACTCCCAATAACCTAACAAAACTTCCAATAACAACAAAAAAAGAGCGTTGATCTGTGAAATGTATTGGAAGGTTAACTCCAATAACCTCTCAATAACCCCAATAACAAAGTTATTGGAAGGTTTTTTGAGGCAGTACGCAAGCAGAACTGTATGTGTACTCCGTACGTAAATAACGCTCCTCAAATAGGGGGTATTAATCAACATATAAAATTTTGTACTCATAAAATATTTTTAGTAGTGTAATCACATTAATATTTATGTATATAACTAAACTAATGTATTTCTCTTTATGAAAATACCAGTAATATATCTGATGTAATATTAAAGTCTTACTTGTTATAAAAATAAATATTAAAATTTTAAGTATTAGTTAAATAAATTCTTAAATATTAAAGTTTTGGCAGTTCAATTCATTGATTTGAAAATCTAATATTAAATCAACATATAACAAACAAATAAATCATAGGTGTTGTTATTAACAGGCCCAATATGTGAGCAGTGATCCATCTTATCTGAACTGTGGANTAAATCAACATATAACAAACAAATAAATCATAGGTGTTGTTATTAACAGGCCCAATATGTGAGCAGTGATCCTTCTTATCTGAACTGTGGAAAGAAGAAATGTGAAGTTTCTGAAAATGATGAATGTCTGGTGCACAGTTGCAGCGCATCAATCACATTTCATGTTGTAAATTTCAGAACAGATATAGAGTTTGTATTCTTCTCCGGAGGCTTCGCCACTCCTTGCATTCTCAAGCGGTCGGATCCAATAAGTTTTGCCAATCCCAACCAGCCTCTGTATGGTCATCTCTCAAGCATTGACTCGACTGCAACAAAGGTATTTCTTCGTTGTTTTTATGGAAAGTAATTTCTTATTTCTTGTTGATCAGTGTTTAGTTAATTTTTTATATATCATAGATGAGGGTAACATGGGTTAGTGGAGATGAGAAAACTCAGGTAGTAGAATATGGACATGGGAGATCATCAAGTTCTCAAGTGTCAACATTCACACAGGATGATATGTGTAGTAAGTTGCCTTGCAAATTAACATTAATATTATTAAATTAACTCTATTATATTTTTGCTTTCTCTCTCACTCTCTCTCGTTGGAGAAAATATTACATTAGGACTCCTGACGTAAGTTGTGTATGGAGTCCAATAGTGGGGTGTCACATGTCAAGTGGGCTCACTGGGCTCACTTAACACGTGGCACCTCACTATTGGACTTCGGATATATCCAGAGTCCTGATCTAATATTTTTTCCTCTCGCTGACACATACACACACACACTCAGTTTAAAAAAAATGCNAAGTGTCAACATTCACACAGGATGATATGTGTAGTAAGTTGCCTTGCAAATTAACATTAATATTATTAAATTGACTCTATTATATTTTTGCTTTCTCTCTCACTCTCTCTCTCGTTGGAGAAAATATTGCATTAGGACTCCTCACGTAAGTTGTGTATGGAGTCCAATAGTGGTGTGTCACATGTCAAGTAGGCCCATTTAACATGTGGCGCATCACTATTGGACTAATATTTTTTCCTCTCGTTGACACATACACACACACTCAGTAAAAAAAAAATGCTATCTTGATATATCAACATGTAGCATAATATTGATCGAATGCTCGAATGCATAAGAAAGCTTGCAAGGCATGCTAATCTTATAATCCACATTTTACTAATTTGGATTGCGTGAGTGTAACAAACTGTTGTTTCTTATTTGATTAATATTTGGGTTTGTATTGCTTTATTTAATATTTGTTGTGATTGCTAAATTTCTATTTCATCCAGCACTAAATTTTATGTAACATATGAACGTCAAAATACTAGAAAATGTCAAAATTAAATGTTAGTTATCATTTGTTATGTTTATGAATTCGTTCACCAATAGCATTTTTAGGTTATGACTGCTAATTCAATACAATTTATTAGAAGGATATGAAAAAACATGAATTTCTTATATTAAAACAAGTTTACAAAACAAAAAAAATAAAAATACAACTTCACTCACAATCTTTCCCAAACAAATCCTTAGAAGTAATCTCCAAGTCTTTCTCTCTTTACAACCGCTCCCAAATCTCTCTTAGAAGTGTATTGAAGAAGAAATCTTTCATGTTCCCTCTCCTCTTACAACTCTAGAAGAAAATCTCATCCTCTCTCCCTCGCGCCACACTTTTTCTCTCCCTCACGCCACACACTTGACAAATGAGAAGTCTTCTTATTTTATTTTGGGCTGCCTCCTTTGGAAAAGAATTCAAAATTCTCTCCAAAATTCCCTCCAAATGTCAACTCTTTTGAATTCAAAAGATGTATCATTTGATCCAAGAGACAAATCCCTTCATAAAAGAACCCTCCAAAGTATCTAGATGCATTGAATTACACTTGACAAATTCAAAAGATGTATCTAGATGCAATTATAAGAAACAATTAGAATGGGCAGTTTTACCAATAGCATCTTTAGGATGATATGTGTATTTCATCATCAACATTATACGATTAGATATGATCTTTTTCTTGTTTTTCACCTACATTGAGCATTCATTTCCCCTTTTTTTTGTAAAAAAATATCATATTAATTGTTCCCAATCACATGTTGACTCTAAGTCATTTTGCCTTCATATAATGCCATATTTATCAATAATGTCACATCTTATGCTAGTTCATCTTATCTCATCAATACGGCTAGAACAGAGAGTTTAGCTTTAAAAATCATAACAAACTTCATTATTCATATACTGTTATTCATAAAATTAATCGTGGTTTCATTATTGGTTGGCTATCACTCATTGTTGGATGTCCCTTGCCAAATTTACCATTAAATATATGATTTCATTCTGTTTTATATGTAGAATACTCTCCCTAATTTCCAAGTAATTGCAAGAATTAGTGATGAAATGTCCTTAAAATAGTACAACATTTGGGTAAAACTTCCGAGTTACACTTAGATCGTTGCAGAAAACTCAGTCCAATTCATCAAAAGTATGTTAAATCAATTGTAATATCAAAGCTGCACATTCAAGCTACCAAAAAATAAAACTGGCTCGGGTCACATTGTTTGTCATGCCTAGGGGTGTAAACGAATCGAACACGAACGAACAGAGCTTGTGTTCGTGTTCAGTTCGTTTGAAACTTAATTTGTTTGAAATAAACTCGTGTTTGAAATTGTTTGTGAAGTCATTGTTCGTGTTCGTTTCTTAACGAACGAGCCAAACACGAGTTGTTCGTGAACGAAGAGCTAGTTTGACATCCCTAATATTAATATGCATAAATAATATATTATATTAATTATATAACTTATATTATATAAATATATAATATCTATATTAGTATGTTACTAATATAGTATATTGCTATATTATTATTATTAATAATTTATTATGTATTATAAATTATAAAATTAAATTTTTTAAAATATCATAAATTTTTAATATATAATTATTTTAAATTATTTTATATTTCAAACAATAACGATTTGAACACGAACACATCATTGTTCGTGTTCGTCTTGTTTACTTATCGAACGAATCAAATAAGAACTCATTGACTAATCGAACACGAATTGTTCGCGAACAATGAGCTTTTTTGACAGCCCTACTCATGCCTGGTCAGCTCCAAAGTCTTGTAGAAATTGCTTATATTTTATTAAATCTACAACTTAATCTTTTTTATTTGAACTAGTACTGGGTTTATTATTTTTTTAGCATTCGTTATTCTTATTTTTTATTTTATTTTTTTAAATATATATTTAAATTTTCTTGTTCACAAAAGTCATTCAATCCTTTCACACAAATAATATTAGGGGTATTTACATACATAAAACCTACTTCATATTAATGTGCGGTAGAAGATTCACGGTGACACACAATCATGTAATTAAAGTGACAATTAGTGACACCAAAAATTTTTTCTTGAGCTGAAAAAAAGGAAATGAACACATAACCTAGCCCAGTTGAAACAGTTCATTATGTAATGATGAGTACGCAAACCCGCTCTTTTCTCGAATTAGGGAAAATGAAATTTCAAAGTTGATGTACAAAGGTATTTTAACAATAAGTCATAACATGCCACAAAGACCAAAGTCAATTGTTATGGAGGCAATAGTTCATCGTTAATGTTGCAAATGATGGTTGTAATGTCAGCTTGTCGTGGAAACCATAATTGAAAGCCATTGTAGTAGTTGGTCATGTGAGTCATAGATTGTTGCTTCAGAAGTGTCGGTTGACCACAAAGACTATTGTTGGTAGATGAAATAACGTGTGTAGGCCGTATAGATTGGAGTTGGGAGCTACATGAGTTGTAAGCTGCGATGTCGTAGTTGACCACATGGTCATAGTGGGGAGCTGTAATAACATACATAAGTTGCAGATGACATAATTGGGTGTTACATGAATTGTGATAACGTTTGCAGGCCACAAAAGTACTAGTTGGGAATTGCAAGAGCTGTGATAATATTTGTAGGCCAAAGATGCAAGAATTGTGAGCTAGATGAGTTTTCATAACGTCCATAAGACACATAAGTCAGAGTTTGGAGCAACGTGAGCTGTGATAACTTTTGCATGCCTAAGTGGCCAAAGTTGGGAGCTGCACGAATTATGAATCACATAGATCGTAGTTGGTAACATAGGTTGTCGTGGTGGCTGCAAGGAAGAGTTTCAAGAGCCCAAAGAAAGTCATAATATCTTGAGTATGATGGTTGAAAGCAGTTGTTGCATGGTGCATTGTTACACCGTCTTTGAAAAACAACATGACATCATATGCGAAGGGAGAAATTACACTATATTTTTGGTGTATTATTATGTCGTATTCATGGTGCATCTTTACACTATCTTTGGGGTGTGTTGCAACACTATAAGTGGGGTGCGCGTTGCACCATTTGTTGGGTGTTGTTACACCGTCTTTGGGGTGTATTGTCACATTGTATGAAGTGTGCAATGTTGCACTATATGTGGGGCACATCGTTGCATCATATTATGGGTGCATTGTTACACCATATTTGATGTGCATTATTACACCTTCTTTGGGATACGTTGCTCTTTAAAAGCTTCATTATTCAACAACGTCGGCCATTACTCTGCATAGTGCTTCCTTACTTCACAATGTATGTCATGATCTCCTCTATAAGGGGCTTCATTGCAACAAGCAGAGGGGTTGATGGTGGTTGACGGAGATTGGCGAGCGGTGATCAACGGTGATCAACAGCTCTATAAGTAGGTGGCATTCATTGGATTTTCACTGTAGAACATTGGACCTCAACTCCTTCTCCTCCAAGCTCTGATCTTCCTCTAGCTCCCACTCCAGGTCTCCCTTTCAAGAATGGAGTAGGGCTTTTTTATAGAGTCTAAGAGCAGCCTTTCTGTAAATATGAAATAAATAAAAACCACTCTATAGGATGTCCCAAAAAGATTCCCTCAAACGAACTACATTCTGTGGGCATTTGAATGTCATAACAATATCAAAATTGAGTGATCTTAGGCTCATTGGATTGGTCTTGTGTCATAATAATATCAAAATTGAGTAATTTTAGGCTTGTCATATTTGGAATTTGTTTGACATTCCAATTAAAGACCACCAAAAGCTTTTTAAAATAGTATAACAGCTTGATTTGGGACCAATCTGACTTGGATTGGATCAATTCTAGCTTCATTGAGTCCCTCTTGTCGAACCGGCCAGTTTGAATATGTTTGTTGAAATTGGACTGCTGGATAATCTTTAATTTAAATTTGAGTGTTTCTCATTGGAAAATATTATGAGATTCGTGCCACGCTTTCAGATTCATGCAAGATGATAAAAGTTTTTTTCATGACGTATCACATTACATATCTTAAGCATAAATTTACTTTTTTTCTTAATGTCAACACTCAGATTTTTCATATAATATAAAAAATATTGTTATTTTAACTTAAAAAAATAGAATA
>JXCR01140703.1:60899-72814 GCA_002079205.1 Phalaenopsis hybrid cultivar | reverse complement strand
AACACCCTGAGTCGAGGATCCACTACTTACTGGATTCAGATTCTGTGATCACCAGGGCCTCAGCAGAATCGTAGTCATCAGAGGCTATGTTTGTTTCTCCTGATTCTTCTGGCTCTTCTTGGTACTTATTCTTCCTATTTGGGTAGGTTCTTCTTGAAATGACTGTTCTTGTGACAATGATAGCACTTGAAAGATCCCCTTGATGACTGACTCCCGCCATCCTTGCTTGATTTTGATCTGTGCTGACCATTTCTTGAATCTTTCCTGTTTGATCTTCCTCTAACAATAAGACTGTCTCCGCTGACTTCCTTGTCCCTGTCATGTTTCCCCTGAAGTTCTTTAGCTCTAATCAGAGATTGAACCTCCTCCAGCGTAATAGTCTGCACCCTTCCATAAAGCATCACATCCTTGAAATGTTTGTAGCTCTTAGGAATAGAGTTTAACAACAGCAGTGTCTTGCCCTCATCGTCCATCTTGACGTCGATGTTCTCGAGGTCGTCAATGATCTTGTTGAACTAGTCGATCTGCTCTGAGATAGATTTGTCTTCATGCATTTTGAAGGAGTATAGGCGCTACTTCAGAAAGAGCCTATTAGCCAGAGACTTTGTCAGGTAGAGTACCTCGAGTTTGGCCTAAAGTGCTTAAGCCGTTGTCTCCCTCGACACCTCCCTCAGAACTTTGTCGCCCAAGCTCAGAATTATCAAACTGTGGGCCTTGTCCAGTATGCCTATCTTCTCCTTCTCGATCATGTCGGTCGACAATGTCGCCGACCCTTGCAAGGCTTCTGCAACACCCTGCTGAACCAATAGAGCTCTCATCTTTACTCTCCATAGGCCGAAGTCGTTCTTCCCGTTGAATTTCTCAATGTCGAATTTGACGGAACTTATTGTCGTGGCTATGATTTATTCCAATGAATTCTACCTGCTGCCCTTCCAAGAATTAGGCTGAAATCACCAAAATGATGTATTTCTCCCTGTGAACTCCACAACCTTCTCCAACCGAACGGAGAGCTCTAATCCCTTCTGGCAAAGATCACACCTGTTCACCGGAGAAAACTTCCTATTCTGTGCTCGCGCCTCCTTCCCGCAGGCACTCCTCTGCGTCCAGCAGAATAAATCAGGAATTCCTCCTTTTCCTCTTGCACGAGAATAACTGCCTCTCCAGAGCTGTCGCGTCTCGCCAAACTGCTCAGGTCCTCTTGCTTCGCGAACTCCCGAACAGGGAACTCCCTGAACCCTTCTCTGCGCGATCTCCGCCTCTTCCCTCTGGCCGAGCTGCTCGCAAGACCGAACTTCTGCTCTGAAATCCTCTGCTGGCAGTCCTGTCGCAAATTTCCGGCCCTCGCTCGCGGACTGTTCCTCCTCCGACTCACCGAACCGCACAACCTGCGGTGCGAATTCAATCGATCAAAACTTTCACTGCTCACCGAATCTATCATGATTCGGCTGCCTGCGACACGATCCGCTTGCTCCTCTGTTCGTGAATGTCGAACTCTTCTTCGTCGCTGGCCGCGAACACCTTTACGCAGACACCTCTAGCCAAGAAGTATGGATCTTCCCACAGACGGTGCCAATTGTTGTGAGATATGTATTTCGTGGCATAGAAATGAGACGAAAAAGGAACACAAGCAAACACAGATCATTTACGTGATTCGATCCAACTGGATCTACGTCCACGAAAGGGAATCAATCAAATAGTTCACTAAGGCAAAAAAAATGGAGAATACATAGCCTATACATAGAGATGAGCCCTCATCTTGCTTCTATGACCTCCCTCTCAAGCGAAACCTTGATACAAGGCCTCAAGATGCTCTCCTCCTCTCTAGCTCTCTAACTATTCTCTCCTCCTTTGTGGTAGCTTAAGATCTCTTCCCTTAAGATCTCTTCCCTTGCTCTCATAAGCCTCACACCCTCTCTATTTACGTGGGAGGTAGGTGAGCGGTAGGTGACATGTGGTAGGTGAGCGGTACCACATTACAAAAGTGTCATTTTACCTTAGTTCAATAATTGGGGGTCAAAATAACAGTTGTTTTGTCGCTTTTTTTCGCTTTTATTCAGACATCATGAGAGCTCAAACCTAGCCCCTTATGATTTTTCACTTTGTTTCCAACCAATGTGATACAAGTTTGAGCACTGCTTTGTTGCTTTTGTATTTCAGATCTCTTTGCCCATTCAATTGCAGTTTGGTCTCAAATAAAATGGTAGGGGTCCACCAAATATTTGCCTAGACACAAATTGTTTTAAAGTAGACAAAATAAGCATAAAATTGGTACAAAGCCTGGAATAAGAAAACTTATTATAATGTTAAACATATGGAATATGTAGATATTGATAAGAGGAAGATATGATGCTTACACTGGTTTTCAACCATGAAGTTCCACTGGTAAGCAATCCCTTCTGTGTCCTGCTTAGATTTAATTGATGTAAAGACAAGAAGACGTTGGTTGTCAGCAACCATGTCACTTACCAAAGGCCAATCCTGGCCATTTTTGGGCATTCTTGACAATGGGAACCAAAACTTTAATAAACCCGATCTATTGAAGACATTATTCAATCCATTTGGAGCATGAACATAATCTTCTAAGATTATTGTGACAATCTCTGATGGATTTGCAGACAGAAATGCTTCAATTTCTGTGAGAGTATCAATGGCTGGTTCCTAAATTTGGTTGTTGGTTAGTAACAAGAAATAAAGGAAAATATAATCCTGCATGCTATATTGAATAAATTTTCAATGCAAAAACATGCCTCAAGACTATTAAAATTTAGATTGATGATAGGAATTTTAACATACACAAAAGGTGAAGTTTAAACAACTTAACAAAATGTTTTCTTCAATTCTACATTTTTAATGCATTTTATGTTTTACATTTTTTTAATGCAATTTACAGATTCAAATGCATTTTGAGCTAAGTGATAATAACATGCATGACATGCGTGATATCCGAGAAAAAAAAAACAATATATTCAATCATTACAAGCTATTTTTCAGTCACAACTTGAAATCTGCTCCAACGAAGATTCTTATTATGCATACTTAAGCACTAATTAGCCATGCAGATCATTAATTTCTGCCTTAAATATAACCATCTCTAAGAGCCAAATAAATATCCACAAGTTCCTGTTTTTTTTTTTTTTTTTTTACTTTGTCCGTATAAGATGCCCACTGATATATTTAAAAGTTAAATGTAATTTTTGGGAGCGAAAAATAATTATTTCTATTCAATTTTTTAAGACTTGTTACAAAATAAAAAGTAGGGGAAGGCTGCCACATTAGGAAATGCACAAAATCCTCTTGCTAGAAAAAAGAAATAGAAATTACAAATAATAGCTAATTCTAGAAATAAAAAATAATTAAAATTGAAGATATCAAAACTGAAATCTATAAATTTTTGACACCCCCTCTCAAGTTGGAGCATAGATATCTATCATGTTCAGCTTGCATATAAGGAACTCAAAATTAGGCCTAAAAAGTTCTTTGGTGAAGATATTTGTTATTTGTTGCGCTGCCATAGTGCAAGGCCGCAAAACTCCAAAATCAATCTTCTCTTTCAAGTGTCTATCAATCTTCACATATTTTGTACGATTATGTCGCATTGGAATTTCTACAATGCTTATAACAGCTGTATTGTTACAGTACAACTTCATTGGCATGTTTATCAAAATCTATAGCTCCTTAAAAAATTCTCTTCAATCATAGCATCTCACATACTCCATTAGCCATAGCTCGATATTATGCCTCGGCACTAATGCTTGCCATCACGTTTTTTATTCTTACTTCACCATGTAACCAGATTTCCCGAGACATATGTGCAATATTCGAACATTGATCTCTTGTCAACAACTGAGTCTGTCCAACCATAGTGTAAGCCTCTATATTTTGTTGTGTAGTTTTCTGAAAGAGCAAACTCTTACCTAGCACTTTTAAAGAATTTGAGAACCCTACTAACTGCTTAAAGGGGTTTCGCAGATGGCGTATGCATAAATTGACATACCAAACTTAAAACAAAAGTGATATATAACCGTGTAAGTGATAAGTATATCAATTTTATCACCTTTATTTGATAGTGAATTGTATTCACGGGGTTATCTTCATTCTCATCTCCTAGCTTCTGAATGAGATCAATTGGAATGTCTAAAGGCCTAAAACCACTCATACCAGTTTCATTTATGAGAACAAGAACATACTTTTATTGGAAAACAACAATCCTTTTCTTCGATCTAGCAACCTCGATGTCATAGAAATACTTCAAAGATCATAAGTCCTTAGTCTCAAAAACTGATAAGAGGGAAGTCTTTAATCAGTTCATTTCATCTACATCATCTATGATGAGAATTATAACGTCTACATACATGATCGATATGGTCATCATCCCATCCTTTGAATGTTTGAAGAATAATGTATGATCTCCTTACCCTTGAGTATACCATTGAACATTAACAAATAGAGTAAACTTCTCAAACCACTCTCTCGGTGACTGCTTCAACCAGTATAAGAATTTTTTTAGTTTATACACTTTTTTGTCGAGCTTTTCACTAAATCTTAAAGGTACATTCATGCACACTTTTTCCTCTAAGTCTCCATTTAGAAATATATTTTTTATATCTTGTAAGTGCTAGTCAAGATTAGTTGCAAGTGATAGAAGAACTCCTATAGAGTTTAATTTTACGACCGAGATGAATGTCTCTAAGTAATCAATGTCATAGGTCTGAATGAATCTCTTAGCAACCAATCAACCCTTGTGTCTTTCTTGAGAGTCATCAAAATTATACTTTCCTGTAAATAGCTATTTACATCCAGCAGTTTTATTCCCTTTAGGTATATCAATCAATTCCAATACGGTATTTTTTTCTAGAGTTTGCGTCTCTTTGAAGACTGCCTCCTTCACCTAGGAACTTCAATGGCATTCTGCACAGTATTAGGAATCACCATACAAGATAAATGTGTGGTAAACGCCCAAAAAATAGATGAAAAATTTTCATATGACACAGAATGAGACAATGGATATTGAATGCAAGACCTCACTCCCATACAGGCAATCATGAGATGATTGGAATCATTAGATTTAGGATTAAGATTAGACTTAAGTTAGGGACCAGAAAACTCAGGACTTCAAGATAAAGTGAATTGATCATGGCTAAAGGCTCGATGAGAACATTACTAGAAAGATTAATGGATTCTGGGCAATGCAAAGGATATGCAGGCTCTTTCTTTTGAGTTTTCTTTTGTCAAGAGTAAACAATATCAAATGGTATCAATATCGTGGCTCTTTCATTTATTTCCTCTTTGTTAATTTTATAGGAGTATGAATATCATAAGATGGCACTACAGAAAAATTTGAATGGTCTTCAATATCTAAAAAATTTGACCCACTTTCTTCTAATATAATATAGCTTAGATTTTCAAATTGAACAATTAAGATTTGGGAGATATTATTTTGTTAGTTTACGGTTTTAGAAAAAGTTCCGAAAAGCAGTAGTTAAATCTTTGTTTTGTCCCTTTCCCCATTGGAGATGAGGCAAAAAAAAAGAGTTGCAATTCAAAAGAGGTGGAATCCACAGAAACAAACATTTTCTTAGAAAATGATCAAAATATTTATACCTCTTTGGGTGGGAGTATAACCAACAAACACACATTTTATAACTAGGGGTTCAAGTTTTCCTTAATTATAATTATGAATGTGAACAAGTACAGAACACCAAAATATCATTAAAGGTAAAGAAAACAAAGCTGATTTATTGCAAATTATATGAAAGGCATCAAAAGTTGTTTCAAAGTTCAAAATTTTATTGGGTGTTCTATTAATTAAAAATGTAGCAATAAAAACAGCTTCACCCCAAAGTTATTTTAACACTTAACTCGTAAATAGAACTGCTTGAGCCACTTCCAACAAGTGCTTGTTTTTTTCTTTCAGTCATATCATTTTGTTGTGGGGGATCAACACAAGAACTTTGATGATCTATTTATTCAATTAAAAAAAAATTAAACTCAAAATATTTTTGAAATACTCTCGGTCATTATCACTTTGTAATATTTGAATAACTTTTTGAAAATGTGTTTGTACCATGGTGTAAAAGTTTTAAAAAAAAATTCACTTCAAAATTTTCTTTTATTAAATATATCCAACTTAAACTTGTATGATCATCGGTAAAGATAACAATTCTTTTTTTTCAAAGTGTAAAATATTTGCAACGGCCCCATATATCAATATGAATTAGAGTAAAAGACGTAATTGGTTTGTAAATTTGGTGAGGAAAAACACACGATGATGATTGTCAAACAAACAGACCTCACATTGAAAAGAAGACTTATTTTGAAATAAACTAAAAAACATGAATTTTAAATACTGAAAACTAGGATGATCTAACCTATAATATCATAGCATCATTATCTTTGGAAATAAAAACTAAATTTAAACAAGTACTTTGACATTGTCAATTCACATCAATCTCATCGTCAAAATAATAGAATTCATCCTTTTCCTTAACACTGTCAATCATCCTCCATGTGGTCAACTCCAAAAATTCACAATAAAAAGAGTAGAATTTAACTTGACATTGATAATCATAAGCAATTTTGCCAATAAACAATAGCTTATAAGACAAATTGGGAACATAGTGCACATAACAAAGGGTTAACAATGATGTGAGTTTCATAATTCCCATCCCGACAATTACCAAGAGAGAATCATCGACAATTTTGACTCTTTCATAGCTTGCACAAGGTCTATAAGATGATACTAACTTAAAACAATCATTCATATGATCAGTTACAGCAAAATCAATTATCCAATAATAAACAAAATTAGGGTTAACACCTAACAATGCAGTGACTAGAGTTACACTTCTGTACCAAAGATCAAGATGGAATGAGTGACCATTTTGGAGATCGAAACAGTTTATGCAGGTGCTCTAATTGCACCTCAATGAAAGATATTTCATTTGAGTTGGTAGAAGTCACTTGAGTTTCATCAGCTGTGGCTTGATGCCCAACCTGCACATTTAGATTTTGGTTTAATTTGCGGGTTTCTTATGAAGCATCCAACACATCTCTTTCATGTGTCATGATTTTTGCAATACTCGCGCCACTATGGGTGGGTTGAATTGGTCTTTGAATTACTAGAACTAGTAGAAAAGATGGACATTATTTGGATGTCAATCGTCGTCGGCTTGTACGACATCATGAGAAACCGTGCAAGTAGTGACTACAACCTTGAGTTTGAATGTAGCGAAAAAAGCTAGCTTTAATCAGCCTAATGCAAAGGAGAGCCCACAAATAGCTATGTTGATTGTGAGTTCCATCGCAATGAAAAATAAATAGTAGTGCACAAGCAACGGATGCTCCTAAAAGAATAACCCAGGTTTGGTTCTAGCAGAAAACTTTGGATAATTTCAATGGAAATTTTGATTGCATTTTTAGGCTCGTAAAAAAGTTGACCCGAATCTTTGATAGCGAAACAGTGAAGATGTTGCAATGGGACACAGCCGATCAGAACCCTCGACTAAACGGATCCAGACCCCTCGATAAGGAAAAGGGATTGGACAGGGATGCTCATTTTATCTTCTTTGGATTTTATTTTAGGACTTCAACCAAAAATTGCGCCTTGTAGGCTGACGATAGTCTCAATTTCGATCCTCCTTTGTAACACAAAGATGCTTGTGATTTCGATCTTCGCGATACGTCGACAATGTCGAAAGAATTAAGTTTCTAAATACCATGATCTTGCGGTTACCCTCCATCATGAGGGATAAACGTCGCGATCGTCCATTGCCTTTTCAATGACTCTAATCACAATTGTATCGCTAGGGACAATCAGTCGTTACCTTCCCAGTGGACTCTAATTGTGACTGTATGGTGAGGGATCGGGCTCAGGCATGGGCTATGCAACATCTGACGATCTGGAAGGATTAGATCGTCGTTCAAAGGAGAACCTGGCTCTGATACCATATAATTTTTGGGAAGGAAAATAATTTTTACTCTTCAATTTTTTAATACTTAATTACATGATTAATAGTAGAGGACTGCAATTGAAATGCCATAATATTGTCATGCTAGAAAAATGAATTAGAAATTATCAATAATAGCTAAATCTAAAAATATAAAATAATAAAAATAGAATATACCGAAAGGAAAAAAACCTAAAATTATATACC
Source organism: Phalaenopsis hybrid cultivar (assembly GCA_002079205.1). Classification (NCBI taxonomy): domain Eukaryota; kingdom Viridiplantae; phylum Streptophyta; class Magnoliopsida; order Asparagales; family Orchidaceae; genus Phalaenopsis; species Phalaenopsis hybrid cultivar. Next base: position 64,661 of record JXCR01140703.1, on the reverse strand, counting down.
TAATAAGTAGTATAGCTATTTATGCAGTGAATCTTGTATTTATAAGAAATTTATGAGAAATATGAGTGCAACATTTACTTACAAATGCAGTAACATCATAACATTTTCCACCTGTTGAATGGCATAACCAAACATCATCTTGGAAGTCGTATGTATCCAACATAAGAGCTCGAACACCATTCTGTGAGACAATAGGTGCAAGTAAATTGAATCAGAAGAAGCATCTCTTCACCATCTAAAACTAAACTGTCTTAATTAAAGTGTAGAATGAACCAAGATCAGGTACATTTAGCTGTTGAGTAACACTATCCTCTTGGTTAGTAAAGGTGATTCTTGGAACTCCTGTGTGACTTGGCTCTCCAACAATTGCATAAGAGTTGTGGGTAGTTAGATAAGCATATTTATTGAAAGGCAACGAATTATTCTGCAAGAAAAAACAACATATTTGCCAGCAATATGCTAAAAGACGAGGCAAAAAAAAAAAAAAAAAAAGTTATATCTAATGTATGTTTGCATTATCCTAGTATAAATATATCTACGGTGAATAAAAAGCACATACAACAGCTATCCTGCTGCTTGGATAGGTGCAGCAGTATGTGTACAAGGCCTTCATTTCAAGCAAAATCAATACTACTAGATTTTCTGATTAACTTTGTAGCATAATTTCTATATATAGTACAAAAGTTAAGCTGAAACAAACTGTTCTTACCCTCCAGTCTCCAAACCTTAAATAAATAAATGGCTATAAAATAACTCACAACAACGTAGGTCAGGTTAATTATGTGATGATAACTAGAATTAGAATACGTTGCAAATTGAATATAGAGCTTTCAAGCAAGGTAGAATTATATATGGACCATTTTGTATTGGTTTTGGAAAGCCTTATAATGAAATTCAATATAAGTTATAGTTTATGCTATTTTTAATTAATATATATTTGATAACTAAGATTTTTTCATAAGAGAGAGAAGGCGGTAGACAGGCCAAAAAATGATTCTTGGCCATGGTAGAATAATACATGGAAGCCAATTCTAGCCTTTGGGTAGTAGGAAGGGGGAGAGTGAAGATATACCATTTTGAACCAAGGAGAAAATAATCTAAACTTTGAAAGAAAGAGTGATGCATTCTTCATCTGAGAGAGACCACCAAGTCTTATCTAGGAAAATGCCCAGCACATTCAATATTATATCATCCAACCTTATTTTACTACAGTGTACCATATATTGATATCCATTACAAGAAAATAACAAGAATAACATAATTCAAAAATTCCTTCGTCCATAGCATCTTTAATTACTTTAAATAATACATCATTGGCATACATCCTCTATAATTTAAGTCTTGCTTTGACAAATAGATTGTGTTTAATTTAAATGTGATAGATGCATCTTCTTAAACTCATGAAAATACTGTGATCAAATAACATTTCAAAAGGGTCTAACGAAAGAGTAACACAAAAAGTCACTAAACCCCTAACTTCATGAAGAGAGGATTGGAAAAAAAAATTGAAATTTTGATCTATCATTCGTCAATCTGAAGACCAGACTAAGATTACAAATAAGGCCTTTAGAAATTTATAAAGGTACTCGAGACAAAAGATATTAGGGGATTAAGCCCTTTCTTATGTGCAACTCCCAAAAACACACAACTTTGATCAAGCTAATCCAACCAATTTAGTGGCCATCAGATATCCAAAATGAATGATTATATTGCCCATAGATACAACATTCAGTTCAGATTACGTGATGCACTCTCTAACTCATTATAAGCTTATTTTATCTCTAATCAAATAAGTTCAATATCTTTGAAGCACCTTGTGGTTTGTACATTACATTAACAGTTTTTTGTGATCTGCACAATAATGATCAATCCATGTTGTTGGAATGTCATTTGAAATTTGATATATTTTAGTGCTTTGAGTCTATTTTAAAATTTAGAAATATTAATGAAGTTATAAAAGCTAGGAATAAAATGAAACTAGAGAATTATTGTTTAGTGCATGCAATGATTTTATATGCTATAAGAATCTCAGTGGTGGGCAATCAAAAATCACTAATTGTCACATAATTGTGGCAAAAATGAGAATATTAAGATGGAGAGTGGTAATATATATATATATATATATAAGATATCTTCTATCTTATATATATATATTGAAGATAGAAGATAGAAGATAGAAGATGCGCCAGCAAGCCCGGTACATAAGTATATTTTTTTGTGAAATAATTAGACGTAAAGTGGGTTATGAAACTATAATTTAGTGGTGTATAAAGATGTACAAAATATAGTGTTAAATGTAATGCTCAACAAGGATGAATATACAATAATTTGATCATGAAAAAAATCCCAAACTATTCAATTAAGGTTAATGATAATGAACATTTACACAAACTATATGATTTTAAATGAAAAACAAAGCATCTCAAAATCAACCCTATACCAATTTCATTCCAAGAAAAGTTAAGATGATATAGGAGATAGAAGGGAGTTATGATTTCTTCTCAATATGATGGCCTTAATGGTGGACCATCAGAAAAATAGTTCGCAAACCATTTTAGTATACAACAACAACAACAACAAAACCTTTATCCCACTAAGTGGGGTCGGCTACACGAATCCTTTTTCTCCACTGCATCCTATTTAGTGTCATATTTTCATTTAATTCTAATAAATTAAGATCATTTTTTATACAATATGCCCAATGTTGAGGATGTGGAGCCCTGTGCACTTCCTTTTTTGGATTNTACATTTAGCTGTTGAGTAACACTATCCTCTTGGTTAGTAAAGGTGATTCTTGGAACTCCTGTGTGACTTGGTTCTCCAACAATTGCATAAGAGTTGTGGGTAGTTAGATAAGCATATTTATTGAAAGCCAACGAATTATTCTGCAAAAAAAAAAACAACATATTTGCCAGCAATATGCTAGAAGACGAGGCCAAAAAAAAAAGGTTATATCTAATGTATGTTTGCATTATCCTAGTATAAATATATCTACGGTGAATAAAAAGCACATAAAACAGCTATCCTGCTGCTTGGATAGGTGCAGCAGTATGTGTACAAGGCCTTCATTTCAGAGCAAAATCAATACTACTAGATTTTCTGATTAACTTTGTAGCATAATTTCTATATATAGTACAAAAGTTAAGCTGAAACAAACTGTTCTTACCCTCCAGTCTCCAAACCTTAAATAAATAAATAGCTATAAAATAACTCACAACAACGTAGGTCAGGTTAAATATGTGATGATAACTAGAATTAGAGTACGTTGCAAATTGAATATAGAGCTTTCAAGCAAGGTAGAATTATATATGAACCATTTTGTATTGGTTTTGGAAAGCCTTATAATGACATTCAATATAAATTATAGTTTATGCTATTTTTAATTAATATATATTTGATAACTAAGACTTTTTCATAAGAGATAGAAGGCGGTAGACAGGCCAAAAAATGATTCTTGGCCATGGTAGAATAATAGTTGGAAGCTAATTCTAGCCTTTGGGAAGTAGGAAGGTGGAGAGTGAAGATATACCATTTTGAACCAAGGAGAAAATAATCTAAACTTTGAAAGAAAGAGTAATGTATTCTTCATCTAGGAGAGACCACCAAGTCTTACCTAGGAAAATGCCCAACACATTCAATATTATATCATTCAATCTTATTTTACTACAGTGTACCATATATTGATATCCATTACAAGAAAATAACAAGAATAACATAATTCAAAAATTCCTTCGTCCATAGCATCTTTAATTACTTTAAATA
>JXCR01140703.1:12644-59770 GCA_002079205.1 Phalaenopsis hybrid cultivar | reverse complement strand
TTTCAGGTGACTTTGGGAAAGTGTACTTGGCTGATGGAGCAGCTTTGAACGTGGTGGGAATGAGAGATATTGAAATTGCACTCCCTAACAGAAACAAATGGATCTTGCAAAAGGTTAGACACATTCCTGAACTGAAAAAGAACCTCATATCTGTTGGGCAGCTTGATGAGGGAGGTCATTCAGTAGTTTTCTCTGATAACACCTGGAAGGTTACTAAAGGAGCACTGANATCACTTAGCAACCAATCAACCCTTGTGCCTTTCTTGAGAGTCATCAAAATTATACTTTCCTGTAAATAGCTATTTACATCCAGCACTTTAATTCCCTCTAGGTATATCAATCAATTCCAATACGGTATTTTTTTTCTAGAGTTTGCATCTCTTTGAAGACTGCCTCCTTCACCTAGGAACTTTCATAGCATTCTGCACAGTATTAGGAATCACCATACAAGATAAATGTGTGGTAAATGCCCAAAAAATAGATGAGAAATTTTCATATGACACAGAATGAGACAATGGATATTGAATGCAAGACCTCACTCCCATACAGGCAATCATGAGATGACTGGAATCATTAGATTTAGGATTAAGGCTAGACTTAAGTTCGGGACCAGAAGACTCAGGACTTGGAGATAAAGTGAATTGATCATAGCTAAAGGCTCGATGAGGACATTACTAGAAAGATTAATGGATTCTGGGCAATGCAAAGGATATGTAGGCTCTTTCTTTTGAGTTTTCTTTTGTCAAGAGTAGACAATATCAAATGGTATCAATATCGTGGTTCTTTCATTTATTTCCTCTTTGTTAATTTTATAGGAGTATGAATATCATAAGATGACACTGCAGAAAAATTTGAATGGTCTTCAATATCTAAAAACTTTGACCCACTTTCTTCTAATATAATATAGCTTAAATTTTCAAATTGAACAATTAAGATTTGGGAGATATTATTTTGTTAGTTTACGATTTTATAAAAAGTTCCGAAAAGCAGTAGTTAAATCTTTGTTTTGTCCCTTTCCCCATTGGAGATGAGGCAAAAAAAAAGAGTTGCAATTCAAAAGAGGTGGAATCCACAGAAACAAACATTTTCTTAGAGAATGATCAAAATTTATACCTCTTTGGGTGGGACTATAACCAACAAACACACATTTTATAACTAGGGGTTCAAGTTTTCCTTAATAATAACTATGAATGCGAACAAGTATNCAGTAGTTAAATCTTTGTTTTGTCCCTTTCCCCATTGGAGATGAGGCAAAAAAAAAGAGTTGCAATTCAAAAAAGGTGGAATCCACAGAAACAAAAATTTTCTTAGAGAATGATCAAAATTTATACCTCTTTGGGTGGGAGTATAACCAACAAACACACATTTTATAACTAAGGGTTCAAGTTTTCCTTAATAATAACTATGAATGTGAACAAGTATAGAACACCAAAATATCCTCAAAGGTAAAGAAAACAAAGCTGATTTATTGCAAATTATATGAAAGGCATCAAAAGTTGTTTCAAAGTTCAAAATTTTATTGGGTGTTCTATTAATTAGAAATCTAGCAATAAAAACAGCTTCACCCCAAGTTATTTTAACACTTGATTCGTAAATAGAACTACTTGAGCCACTTCCAACAAGTGTTTGCTTTTTTCTTTCAGCCANTATTGCAAATTATATGAAAGGCATCAAAAGTTGTTTCAAAGTTCAAAATTTTATTGGGTGTTCTATTAATTAGAAATCTAGCAATAAAAACAGCTTCACCCCAAGTTATTTTAACACTTGATTCGTAAATAGAACTGCTTGAGCCACTTCCAACAAGTGTTTGCTTTTTTCTTTCAGCCGTATCATTTTGTTGTGGGGGATCAACACAAGAACTTTGATGACCTGTTTATTCAATTAAAAAAAAATTAAACTCAAAATATTTTTGAAATACTCTCGGTCATTATCACTTTGTAGTATTTGAATAACTTTTTAAAAATGTGTTTGTACCATGGTGTAAAAGTTTAAAAAAAAATTCACTTCAAAATTTTCTTTTATTAAATATATCCAACTTAAACTTGTATGATCATCAATAAAGATAACAATTCTTTTTTTTTTCAAAGTGTAAAGTATTTACAATGGCCCCATATATCAATATGAATTAGAGTAAAAGACATAATTGGTTTGTAAATTTGGTGAGGAAAAACACACGGTGATGTTTGTCAAACAAACAGACCTCACATTGAAAAGAGACTTAGTTTGAAATAAACTAAAAAACATGAATTTTAAATACTGGAAATTAGGATGATCTAACCTATAATATCATAGCATCATTATCTTTGGAAATAAAAATAAAATTTAAACAAGTACTTTGACATTGTCAATTCACATCAAGCTCATCGTCAAAATAATAGAATCCATCCANATAAAATTTAAACAAGTACTTTGACATTGTCAATTCACATCAAGCTCATCGTCAAAATAATAGAATCCATCCGTTTCCTTAACACTGTCAATCATCCTCCATGTGGTTAACTCCAAAACTTCACAATAAAAAGAGTTGAATTTAACTTGACATTGATAATCATAAGCAATTTTGCCAATAAACATAGATTATAAGACAAATTGGGAACATGGTGCACATAACAAAGGGTTAACAATGATGTGAGTTTGAAAATTCCCATCCCGACAATTACCAAGAGGGAATCATCGACAATTTTGACTCTTTCGTAGCTTGCACAAGGTCTATAAGATGATAATAACTTAAAACAATCATTCATATGATCAGTTACAGCATAATCAATTATCAAATAATGAACAAAATTAGGGTTAACACCTAACAATGCAGTGACTAGAGTTACACTTCTGTACTAAAGATCAAGATGGAATGAGTGACCATTTTGGAGATCGAAACAGTTTATGCAGGTACTCTAATTGCACCTCGATGAAAGGTATTTCATTTGAGTTGGTAGAAGTCACTTGAGTTTCATCAGCAGTGGCTTGATGCCCAACCTTCACATTTAGATTTTGGTTTAATTTGTGGGTTTCTTATGAAGCTTCCAACATATCTCTTTCATATGTCATGATTTTTGCAATACTCGCGCCACTATGGGTAGGTTGAATTGGTCTTTGAATTACTATAACTAGTAGAAAAGATAGACATTATTTGGATGTCAATCATCGCCGGCTTGTACGGCATCATGAGAAACCGTGCAAGTAGTGACTACAACCTTGAGTTTGAATGTAGCGAAAAAAGCTAGGTTTAATTAGCCTAATGCAAAGGAGAGCCCAAAAATAGCTATGTCGATTGTGAGTTCCATCGCAATGAAAAATAAATAGTAGTGCACAAGCAACGGATGCTCCTAAAAGATTAACCCGGGTTTGGTTCTAGCAGAAAACTTTAGGTAATTTCAATGGCAATTTTGATTGCATTTTTAGGCTCGTAAAAAAGTCGACCCGAATCTTTGACAGCTAAACAGTGAAGATGTTGCAATGGGACACAGTCGATCAGAACCCTCGACTAAACTGATCCAGACCCCTCGATAAGGAAAAGGGATGGGACAGGANAACAGTGAAGATGTTGCAATGGGACACAGTCGATCAGAACCCTCGACTAAACTGATCCAGACCCCTCGATAATCTAGACCCCTCGATAAGGAAAAGGGATGGGACAGGGATGCTCATTTTATCTTCTTTGGCATTTATTTTAGAACTTCAACCAAAATTTGCGCCTTGTAGGCTGACGATAGTCTCAATTTCAATCCTCCTTCGTAACACAGAGATGCTTGTGATTTCGATCTCCGTGATACGTCGACAATGTCAAAAGACATAAGTCTCTAAATACCATGATCTTGCGGTTACCCTCCATCATGAGCGATGAACGTCGCAATCATCCGTTGACTTTTCAATGACTCTAATCACAACTGTATCGCTAGGGCAATCAGTCGTTACCTTCCCAGTGAACTCTAATTGTGACTGTATGGTGAGGGATCGGGCTCAGGCATGGGCTATGCAACATCTGACAATCTGGAAGGATTAGATCGTNAATACCATGATCTTGCGGTTACCCTCCATCATGAGCGATGAACGTCGCAATCATCCGTTGACTTTTCAATGAATCTAATCACAACTTTATCGCTAGGGCAATCAGTCGTTACCTTTCCAATGAACTCTAATTGTGACTGTATGGTGAGGGATCGGGCTCAGGCATGGGCGATGAAACATCTGACAATCTGGAAGGATTAGATCGCCATTCAAAGGAGAACCTGGCTCTGATACCATATAATTTGGGAAGGAAAATAATTTTTACTCTTCAATTTTTTAATACTTGATTACATGATTAATAGTAGGGAACCACAATAGAAAAGCCATAATATTGTCATGCTAGAAAAAAGAATTAGAAATTATCAATAATAGCTAAATCTAAAAATATAAAATAATAAAAATAGAATATACCGAAAGGAAAAAAACCTAAAATTATGTACCTAATAAGTACTATAGCTATTTATGCAGTGAATCTTGTATTTATAAAAAATTTATGAGAAATATGAGTACAACATTTACTTACAAATGCAGTAACATCATAACATTTTCCACCTGTTGAATGGCATAACCAAACATCATCTTGGAAGTCGTATGTATCCAACATAAGAGCTCGAACACCATTCTGTGAGACAATAGGTGCAAGTAAATTGAATCAGAAGAAGCATCTCTTCACCATCTAAAATTAAACTCTCTCAATTAAAGTGTAGAATGAACCAAGAGCAGGTACATTTAGCTGTTGAGTAACACTATCCTCTTGGTTAGTAAAGGTGATTCTTGGAACTCCTGTGTGGCTTGGTTCTCCAACAATTGCATAAGAGTTGTGGGTAGTTAGATAAGCATATTTATTGAAAGGCAACGAATTATTCTGCAAAAAAAAAAACAACATATTTGCCAGCAATATGCTAGAAGACGAGGCCAAAAAAAAAAGGTTATATCTAATGTATGTTTGCATTATCCTAGTATAAATATATCTACGGTGAATAAAAAGCACATAAAACAGCTATCCTGCTGCTTGGATAGGTGCAGCAGTATGTGTACAAGGCCTTCATTTCAGAGCAAAATCAATCCTACTAGATTTTCTGATTAACTTTGTAGCATAATTTCTATATATAGTACAAAAGTTAAGCTGAAACAAACTGTTCTTACCCTCCAGTCTCCAAACCTTAAATAAATAAATGGCTATAAAATAACTCACAACAACGTAGGTCAGGTTAAATTTGTGATGATAACTAGAATTAGAATACGTTGCAAATTGAATATAGAGCTTTCAAGCAAGGTAGAATTATATATGAACCATTTTGTATTGGTTTTGGAAAGCCTTATAATGACATTCAATATAAGTTATAGTTTATGCTATTTTTAATTAATATATATTTGATAACTAAGACTTTTTCATAAGAGATAGAAGGCGGTAGACAGGCCAAAAAATGATTCTTGGCCATGGTAGAATAATAGTTGGAAGCTAATTCTAGCCTTTGGGAAGTAGGAAGGTGGAGAGTGAAGATATACCATTTTGAACCAAGGAGAAAATAATCTAAACTTTGAAAGAAAGAGTAATGTATTCTTCATCTAGGAGAGACCACCAAGTCTTACCTAGGAAAATGCCCAACACATTCAATATTATATCATTCAATCTTATTTTACTACAGTGTACCATATATTGATATCCATTACAAGAAAATAACAAGAATAACATAATTCAAAAATTCCTTCGTCCATAGCATCTTTAATTACTTTAAATAGTACATCATTGGCATACATCCTCTTTAATTTAAGTTTTGCTTTGACAAATAGATTGTGTTTAATGTAAATGTGATAGATGCATCTTCTTAAACTCATGAAAATACTGTGATCAAATAACATTTCAAAAGGGTCTAACGAAAGAGTAACACAAAAAGTCACTAAACCCCTAACTTCATGAAGAGAGGATTGGAAAAAAAATTGAAATTTTGATCTATCATTCGTCAATCTGAAGACCAGACTAAGATTACAGATAAGACCTTCAGAAATTTATAAAGGTACTTGAGACAAAAGATATTAGGAGATTAAGCCCTTTCTTATGTGCAACTCCCAAAAACACACAACTTTGATCAAGCTAATCCAACCAATTTAATGGCCATCAGATATCCAAAATGAATGATTATATTGCCCATAGATACAACATTCTGTTCAGATTACGTGATGCACTCTCTAACTCATTATAAGCTTATTTTATCTCTAATTAAATAAGTTCAATATCTTTGAAGCACCTTGTGGTTTGTACATTACATTAACAGTTTTTGTGATCTGCACAATAATGATCAATCAATGTTGTTGGAATGTCATTTGAAATTTGATATATTTTAGTGCTTTGAGTCTATTTTAAAATTTAGAAATATTAATGAAGTTATAAAAGCTAGGAATAAAATGAAACTAGAGAATTATTGTTTAGTGCATGCAATGATTTTATATGCTATAAGAATCTCAGTGGTGGGCAATCAAAAATCACTATTAGTCAGATAATTGTGGCAAAAATGAGAATATTAAGATGGAGAGTGGATATATATATATATATATATATATATATATATGTATGTATGTATGTATGTATTTGAGATGCGAAAAAAATAGCAAATAATAAGGAATTAGTAAAAAATAGATGTTTAGGATAATTTCAATATATATTATAGAAGATAGAAGATGCGCCAGTAAGCCCGGTACATAAGTATATTTTTTGTGAAATAATTAGACGTGAAGTGGGTTATGAAACTATAATTTAGTGGTGTATAAAGATGTACAAAATATAGTGTTAAAAACTTATGTAATGCTCAACAAGGATGAATATACAATAATTTGATCATGAAAAAAATCCCAAACTATTCAATTAAGGTTAATGATAATGAACATTTACACAAACTATATGATTTTAAATGAAAAACAAAGCATCTCAAAATCAACCCTATACCAATTTCATTCCAAGAAAAGTTAAGATGATATAGGAGATAGAAGGGAGTTATGATTCTTCTCAATATGATGGCCTTAATAGTGGACCATAAGAAAAATAGTTCGCAAACAATTTTAGTATACAACAACAACAACAACGAAACCTTTATCCCACTAAGTGGGGTCCGCTACACGAATCCTTTTTCTCCATTGCATCCTTNACCAATTTCATTCCAAGAAAAGTTAAGATGATATAGGAGATAGAAGGGAGTTATGATTTCTTCTCAATATGAAGGCCTTAATAGTGGACCATAAGAAAAATAGTTCGCATACCATTTTAGTATACAACAACAACAACAACGAAACCTTTATCCCACTAAGTGGGGTCGGCTACACGAATCCTTTTTCTCCATTGCATCCTATTTAGTGTCATGTTTTCATTTAATTCTAATAAATTAAGATCATTTTTTATACAGTATGCCCAAGTCATCCTAGGTCTACCTCCGCCTTTCTTAACATAAGTCGAATATAAAACCTCTACTCTTCTAATCAGATCAAAAACAAAACATCATAAAATCAAGCCTACGCCACCTTCATACTCAGAAATGATTGAGACTCGAGAAAATTTAAAAAAGATGAAACATTTGATTTCTTCTCCACCTAAAGATCTTAAATTCTGTCCATTAGGGAAAAAAAAAACAAACCATTTCAGAAACCACTTCAACTTTAGTTCCCTAACGTGGACTCAAAAGTTTGTCTGAAATTTGTAGATATTGCATGCTATTTTTATTATTTTAATTGGGTAAAGCTTTTAAACAAAAGTTAGACGAAAAGATATACTATTAAATGCCTACTGAACAAAAGTCGGCATCCTAACTCCAAGTCGCCAACCTATGAATATATTAATCAGTTATTAGGTAAATATATCAGCAATCTGTCACTTCGGAAGTAAGTTTTGATCAGCAAAAAATTGACTTTCTATTAAAAAAAAAAATTAAGAGTATGTAATACAACNTTCGGAAGTAAGTTTTGATCAGCAAAAAATTGACTTTCTATTAAAAAAAAAAATTAAGAGTATGTAATACAATCAAACATTTTCATTCCGAAAATGCATAGATCTAAGAGGTCAAAAATAAAAAATGTGTAATGCAATCAAACATTTCATTCCGAAAATCAAGCATTTTCATGGTCGGAGATTAAAAAGGTGAACAATCATCAAATATAGCAGCAAAATTATGTTCCCCCAACGCAACATTGAGCCGAATATTAGATGCCAACAAGAGATTCACAATCTGAAAAAAAGCTAAAACTTTAGCAGAAATAGAAAAGAACTCTGTTCTATAAGCCGATTCACTCATAAGACTTAATTCAGTGATGCAAATGCAACTTATCAAACTACTGCGATCAGACGTTACTAAAGAAGGTAGAGNTTATGTTCCCCCAACGCAACATTGAGCCGAATATTAGATACCAACAAGAGATTCACAATCTGAAAAAAAAAAACCACGATAGCTAAAATTTTAGCAGAAATAGAAAAGTACTCTGTTCTATAAGCCGATTCACTCATAAGACTAAATTCAGTGATGCAAATGCAACTTATCAAACTACTGCGATCAGACGGTACTAAAGAAGGTAGAANTTTTATACAGTATGCCCAAGTCATCCTAGGTCTACCTCCGCCTTTCTTAACATAAGTCGAATATAAAACCTCTACTCTTCTAATCAGATCAAAAACAAAACATCATAAAATCAAGCCTACGCCACCTTCATACTCAGAAATGATTGAGACTCGAGAAAATTTAAAAAAGATGAAACATTTGATTTCTTCTCCACCTAAAGATCTTAAATTCTGTCCATTAGGGAAAAAAAAAACAAACCATTTCAGAAACCACTTCAACTTTAGTTCCCTAACGTGGACTCAAAAGTTTGTCTGAACNTAAAAAAGATGAAACATTTGATTTCTTCTCCACCTAAAGATCTTAAATTCTGTCCATTAGGGANAAGGAAGAGAAGGTTAAAAGTTAGTGAGGTTTAAATACTTGTAGGGGTGGGAATGTAAATATTCAATTGATATATTAAAATTATATAAAAATTTAAGAGAGGGGTATTTTGGTAATTTTTAAGATTTAGTTTATTAGAATTTATTAAATTTTATAAATTTGAATTTAGTAAATTCAAAAATGATTAAATTTTAAAATTTGTTTAGCAATGAATTTAATAAATTTTAAGTCTTAAGAGTATAATAATCCTTTGATGTTTAATTATTAATTGGTGATTAAGTACTTAGTTAGGGAAAATCATTTGGAGAAAATTTTGATTAATTAGTTTATTAAGGAAATTTTTTTAGATAATTACTCANTTGGAACAGGAAATTGCAGAACCTAAGGAAGACGATAGAATGATAAGAAGAAAGCTTCTCATAATCGCCATTCAAGATGGAACAAAAAAGCTTCAACAGACTGAAGAACAAGGAAGAGAAGGTTAAAAGTTAGTGAGGTTTAAATACTTGTAGGGGTGGGAATGTAAATATTCAATTGATAGATTAAAATTATATAAAAATTTAAGAGAGGGGTATTTTGGTAATTTTTAAGATTTATTTATTAAAATTTATCAAATTTTATAAATTTGAATTTAATAAATTCAAAAATAATTAAATTTTAAAATTTGTTTAGCAATGAATTTAATAAATTTTAAGTCTTAAGTGTATAATTATCCTTTGATGTTTAATAATTAATTGGTGATTAAGTACTTAATTAGGGAAAATCATTTGGTGGAAATTTTGATTAATTAGTTTATTAAGAAAAAATTTTTTAGATAATTACTCGTTATGTCATGTTATTGACAATGTTAATGTGATTAAGTTTCAATTTAAATATATTGTTTGAAATAGAAACTTAATATTACAAATTAATGATATAATTATTATGTGTGAATAAATTTAATATACTTTTTTATTCATAACTATGCTAATTAAGTAATTATTCATTAAACTATTTGATCATTAAGATAATTTTATATTAAAATATTTTTTTTATAAACAATAGCTTAACATTAATTAATTAATAGCTAATTTAATTATTTTTATACTAATTAATAATTACTTGGAAATTTATTAAATCAATTAAATTGCATTATGCAATTCAATTTTTATTATTAATTACTCAACAATTAAATTTAAATTTTACTCAATCAAGTGGTTACATAATTAACTTGGAAGACTACAATGAGATCGCGACGTACAAAAATGACTGAAACACCCATTTTGCTCTCCTTCTGCCCAAAATCGTTTTTTTTTTCCTCTCATCATTAGGCAACCTCACGACATAGTTGTGACTAAAGTTAGATAGGACGACTATGACCGGATCTCGGCACTACTGAAGCTCACATCCGTCTCTTTCTTCTGCTTTGCTCTTACTCGAAACCATTGTGAATGGCCGTACGAGGTATCAAAAATTCTCCTCGTGTTCTCGAACATAGTAGATCCATCAAACATCTAGATTTACTAAATATGTGATCTATATGAAAAATAGTGAAATCAGGATTTAGTAAATCCGAGATTTAAGATGTCCAAAATGAATGTCTAGCAGGATTTAAGTTACATGTTACTTAAATTCTCTCTTAAATCTATTACAGCATAATGTTACCTCTCAAAGGAGCTTTTCATTGTGGTAGACAGCCTAGGACTTAAATACTGCTTTCAGGTCATACACCAAGCAGATGTGAGACTTTTTGTCCGTGACAATAAACCCTTAACTTCGAATCAAATTGAGTAAGCTAAGTGGCTCGAAAAAATTTCACGAAATCAATTCGAGCCTTTTAAGCAAGATGAGTTCAAATCACNACTATGCTAATTAAGTAATTATTCATTAAACTATTTGATCATTAAGATAATTTTATATTAAAATATTTTTTTATAAACAATAGCTTAACATTAATTAATTAATAGCTAATTTAATTATTTTTTATACTAATTAATAATTACTTGGAAATTTATTAACTCAATTAAAATTTATTGTGCAATTCAATTTTTATTTTTAATTACTCAACAATTAAATTTAAATTTTACTAAATGAAGTGGTTACATAATTAACTTGGAAGGCCATAATGAGATCGTGACGTACAAAACGACTGAAACACCCATCTTGCTCTCCTTCTACCCAAAATCATTCTTTTTTCCCTCTCATCATTAGGCAACCTCACGACATAGTTGTGACTAAAGTTAGATAGGACGACTATGACCGGATCTCGGCACTACCGAAGCTCACATCTGTCTCTTTCTTCCGCTTTGCTCTTACTCGAAACCATTGTGAATGGACATAGTAGATCCATCAAACATCTAGATTTATTAAATATGTGATCTATATGAAAAATAGTGAAATCAGGATTTAGTAAATCCGAGATTTAAGATGTCCAAAATGAATGTCTAGCAGGATTTAAGTTACATGTTACTTAAATTCTCTCTTAAATCTATTACAGCATAATGTTACCTCTCAAAAGAGCTCTTCATGGTGGTAGACAGCCCAGGACTTAAATACTGCTTTCAGATCCTACACCAAGCCGATGTGGGACTCTTTGTCCGTGACAATAAAACCTTAACTTCAAATCAAATTGAGTAAGCTAAGTGGCTCGAAAAAATTTCATGAAATCAATTCGAGCCTTTTAAGCAAGATGGTTCAAATCACAAAGAAAAAATTGGATTTAACTTAACTTCGGATTTATCTAACAGAAACTGCCAAGGAAAATAATGCGAACATGCCGCNTTGTGAAGACTTTGAGGGCATTAGATAATGGTTGCAAGATGTAACCAAAATTTATTTAGAATTTAATTCAAGACCCATTTGGGGCAGCTTATTTGGTGGGTTTTAAAAACACACCCAGGCCCGCTTTGTTGAGGCTGTTTTTTTCTAAAATCGTCATTTTCATGTTGTTTCTCGCAAGGTGCGGTTGCAGTTTTCTAGTTGCGATCTGACTTTTTAAAAAAATAAAAGTTTATAATAGTCATTGCAGTATTTTTTTTTTTTTTTTACAGCATGTTATTTTTCAACAACTAATTAATAAGCTGCAACTGCCCCAACCAGACCATAAGTATTCTCAAATAATTCGTGTGATCCTGTTTTATCATTGTTTTGGGTATTTACATATATACTCCTCAATTCTTATGTATTAACATATCTAATGCCTATATTTTAACTTTTATATTATTACCCTCCAAATTTTTTATTTGGTTGGCATCAAAATTATCGCTATTATAACTTTCAAAAAGTGAAATGCACTATTTCATTCATAGATAAGATCACATACATGTAAAAGTTAAAGTTTAGGAGTTAGATATGTAAATACATAGGAATTAATTAAGTGATGCGTACGTGAATCATTCTTCGAGTTATTCTACGCTAATTAATGAAATTTATGAATAGCCGAATATCATTTGATAGAATTCAGGCTTGAGTCTGATAACCTTTTAGAAAGGGTTGTTGAATACAAGTCACCACAGCTACAACGATCATCTAACTCATTCGTCCAACACGGTAAAATTTGTATCAATCAGAGATCATTCGACATCTGTTCTATTATATATAAGGACACTCAATAATTTAAAAAATTCATGTAACAAGGGACCACTAAATAAATATTGGAAAATAGACATTATTAATCTTCTTAGAGCGATACTATCTTCCCCTTCTTTTGTAGCTCTCTCTTTCTCCTTCGTAACTCTGCGCTTGAGATGTAAATCCACAAACATATCAAGTTTCAACCTCTTAAAAGATGGGGTGAGTGTGGATCATGTCAAAAATGAGAAAAAGAGATACACGAGGAACATAACCACCCGAACCAGGGAGTTATGACTCAAAAAATCAATGAGCTAAAAGAGCTAATGACAACAATGATAAGGTAGATGCTAACACAAGATTTTATAAAATTAATGCAGCTATTATCATGTTCCAATGTATCTACATATATATTTTGATTTGTTGTTAGTCAAATGTGGGAGTTTGTTATTATATTCAGTTTACTTTGAATATTATGTTATGAAAAATTTTTATAATTTTTGTTTTTTTTTTTTTACTTAAGAAATAAGTTTTTTTAGTAATTGAATGGAAGGATGTTATATGCATTTTATTTTTTAACAGGATAATATTTAGATGATGCAAAAATAATTTCTTTTAAATGTGAATTGTGAGACTCTTGGAATTGTTTAAATTAAACCAAAATTGAAACACATTGAATAAAAATATTTTAAAAATTTTCATATTAATCTTCAAATTAACTTCCATTCGAATTACATTTCCCTTTGATTCGTTCTTAGGTTAGATGTGAGTTACATTTAATCCTAATCTAATCACCATTTTCACACCATTGGTTGGATATAAGCACATGTGCTTTCCATCTGAATATGATCAGGTAAATCAATCTTTACATTTTCTCTATTCTGGTTCATTAGTTGTATTGTACTCTGTTTGTGTTCATTTTTTCTCTCTTTTATTTTTGAGGGAATCGATAGTTGTATACATCCCTTCCCTGAATAAATCTCTCTTCCAGGCCATATGAATGACTCAAAGAAGAGAGGAATTGGAAAAGACGGACATACGACGAAAATGATTGACAAGATAAAACGCAAAACATGGACGTTCAGTAAACCTCGCAAGGATAGGTCAAACGTGTTCACTCAAACAAGATCGAGTGGAGGCACCATAAATCAATATCTATGAAAGATTACCAACGTAGACTACCTGTAACCAGAGAGTCGGGTGCAGGTGTCTGTTCGGGGATCAAGAGCACTCCTAAGGAGACGTATCTCACTTAGTCAATTACATCCTGGGGGATACCTCAGAATACTTTCAATAAAAGAAGTTTTGATTATATTATCATGAATCTGAGGTGATAGGTCATCAAAGAAAGTTTATTACGTGTGGGAAGGCCCATATGCTTCCAAGCTCTTGCTAAGCCATCAGACAAAGAACGAGTCTCTCGCCTTTTGAATGGCTAACGACTCATAGACATACGGAGCCCACAGAATAATCTAAATCATCTTGATGGAGATATACAACACGTTAAAACACGTTTGGTCCATAAAGGCAGGGGAAAAATCATTGTATTTAAAATGGCAACAACTCATTGGCATCGAACCATCAAGATGATATCAATGAAGTTAAGGAGTGACATGGCTCAAAGGAGCTCAACAAAAGGAAGGTAGAGGTAGTTGGGTAGGGGTACCACGGACCTATCATACACAAACACTAAGACCCTAAGTATACCAAGTCGTGAAGATAGTCGACCCAACACGTCCTGAGATCCCTGGTCAGCAATCCGTGAATTGCATCAACCACGGGGCCCTAAGGTCAAAAGAAGAAAACTTTATATTGACTATAAGCTGAAGCTCCAAGAGATGACTTATACCCGCCAAAGTGGCAAAGATGCCTCGAGAAAGAAAGGAGGAAGGAACAGTTAAAGTTGGAAACGCTCTGATAAAAGGACTTACTCCTCGTCTTGGATGGGGAGCCTTCTTACACCCTGGGCGCACTAAACATGCACCTATATAGAAAAGAGTAAAATACATATTTTAAATTCGTAAATATTTTTTTATTATGATTTAGTAGAAAACATATGATTTTAGGGTTCTTAATGAGCCTAGATTATATTTTCATGGAATCTCAAACAAACCACAGAAATAAACAAGGAAAATAAGTAGACATGCAGACATACAGACATGCGATGAAGCAGAAAAACAAGCCAAATCAAAAAATAAGAAAGGCTAGTGTTGTTGGGTCGGCAACATATCCTAAAAAAAAAGGGTTTGAACTCCGTATATACATGCTCTGTCCTAATTCTATACTTCAATATAAAAATGCATAATTAATGTACGAGGCACGAGCATCAGATTATGGGCTTCATCATGTGGTTCTCGCGAAAAACGCCTCAGAACCCGCACCCATATTTTATTTCTTTTACAGGACTCTCCTAAACTCCAAAAGTACATGGGAAAATAAAAGAATTGTTTCTGCATAAAACAAGCGTTAGCGGGAAAGCCAACAAAGCATGCAATATATACTGAGTTGTCTTATAATTGGGGGAGCTAAATAACACCTGCAAGCAAATGGTTAGAAATCATTACTTGCTCCCACATAGCGGTACATTTGTGTGTGTGCATATAACTAGGCACAGTTCCCTGCAGAAGAGCACCCTAATACACTACTATGTATATGCAACATGCAATCACACTAAAAAGCACAAAAACGATGACACGTGACTAGCGCAAGAACAAGAACATCATAGAAAAATATACAGAGGCGTCGAAAAATGACTACCTAGCATCCTAAACCTAACACACTTTCTATCGAGAAAGTGTCCTAACCTAGTACCTAAGTGCATAAAGTAAAGTATTCGACTATCATATGACTTTGAAGGGGTCGTCACACCAGCCCCGTCCTAAAATTCCAAGTGATCTAAAGCACATCACGAGAGAGTGGGTAACATTTTAAAATAAGTGGCCTCATATATTTGTCTGAGCTTATACAATTTTAAAAGTAGAAGCATAATACTAAGTAGTAAAAATGTTCATTTTTTATACCTTTAAAATATTATACCTACAATGTGGGTCCATGACACATATGACACAAATTAAAACCCTTAGATCCTTATACAGTTATACTCATGTCAATCCCGATGACTAAACTCGCATTACTCCCTGAAGTCAACATGGAAAGCAATGCTCATTATGGCATCGCAACTGACATGGGGTCACTCTTATAACAAGTAGAACAAGTCATCAAAGCATATGAGAAAGCACACAAACTTGCAAACAACTAACATTGTGATTGTTTGATCGATATACAAAACAATCACAATGGGCGCCCAAAATGGCGAACACACACATCATGTAAATAAATGTAAGGATGCTACATGTAACATGATACGCACAAACGAGATATACCATCAAAAAAATGCTTCATATGTGAGGAATTATGCCTACCGGGGACCCAGGGTTCCATGCAACAAACAGATACCGGCTGCAAGTTAGTTTGTGTTGAGTGAAAGGATACCAATGTGAGGACCTACACTTTACCCAAGAGGCACTCACCGAGCACAATTGCAAACATGCAAGAATATGCTGCAAACATATGCATAATGTGCACCAAGGAGATGAGGGTGAGTGTGTCTTGGAGGCAGTGACTCGAAAAGGTGGACGTGTCGCAGAGGCAGGGGCGCGAAAGATCGGTGTGTCGTGAAGATTGTGACTCGAAATGGTGGGCATGTAGAGGGGGCAACGACCTGAAGTATGGGTATGTCATGAAGGTAGTGACCCGAAATGGTGGGCATTTTTGGCGGTAGTGGCCAGACAAATGGGTATGCCATGGAGGCAGTGACCCGAAGGGTGGGCATGTCATGGGGACAGCGGCCCGACAAATGGGTATGTCGTGGAGGCGGTGACCCAAAAGGATAGGCGTGTCTTGCGATAGCGGCTCGAACAAATGGGTGTGTCATAGAGGTAATGATCAAAAGAGGTGCAGCACAAGAAAATGATAATGATCATGTAAGCTAACACATACAAGATGCAATGCACTATGCAAACAAGCAAACACACATATGCACGTACACAACATGCATTATGATGCAAAAGCATACAAACATGCAAGTGATTGATCAACCTGATCGTGGCGACCGGTCACATCGAAGAAGCGGGTGGATCAATTTGGGGTAATCAATTCGGCCCAAAAGTATGGGTGATTGTCATGTAGTGGTCGATCAAATCCAGAATATATGGTGATCGGCTCGGAACGACCAATCGAACCCAAAATGGGTGATCAACACGTAACGGTTTATCAAACCCAAAAGATAAGGTGATCAACCCAGGACGGCCGATCAAACCCAACAGAGGTTCACGAACAAATAGCTGTTTTAACAACCTTAATCACGTAACCGTAGAATGTTAATGGTAGAGATGAGAATTAAATTTTTTTATTTATATTAAAACATCATTTNTATATATATATATATATATATAGCGTCACGCAATTGTTAAGGTCATTTTCAACAGGTTGTGAAGACTTTGAGGGCATTAGATAATGGTTGCAAGATGTAATCAAAATTTATTTAGAATTTAATTCAAGGCCCATTTGGGGCAGGGTATTTGGTGCGTTTTAAAAGCCCACCCAGGCCCACTTTGTTTAGGCTGTTTTTTTTCCAAAAACTGTGTTTTCAAACCGCTAAAATCATTATTTTCATATTGTTTCTAGCTAGGTGACGTTGCAGCTTTCTAGTTGCGGTCTGACTTTTTTAAATAATAAAAATCTATAATAATCATTGCAGTTTTTTTTTTACAGCATGTTATTTTTCAGCAGTTAATTAATAAGCTGCAACTGCCCCAAACAGATCATAAGTATTCTCAAATAATTTTCTTTTCTTCAAATCCCACTAACTCGTGCGATCTTGTTTTATCATTGTTTTGGGTATTTACATACATACCACTCAATTCTTATGTATTAACATATCTAATGCCTAAATTTTGACTTTTATATTATTACCCTCCTAATTTTTTATTTGGTTGGCATCAAAATTACCACTATTATAACTTTTAAAAAGTGAAATGCACTATTTCATTCATAGATAAGATCACATACATGTAAAAGTTAAAGTTTAGGAACTAGATATGTAAATACATAGGAATTAATTAAGTGATGTGTATGTGAATCATTCTTCGAGTTATTTTATACTAATTAATGAAATATATGAATAGCCGAATATCATTTGATAGAATTCAGGCTCGAGTCGGATAACTTTTTAGAAAGGGTTGTTCAATACAAGTCACCACAACTACAACGATCATCTAACTCATTCGCCCAACACGGTAAAATTTGTATCAATCAGAGATCATTCGACATCTGTGTACAATGAGGATCGATTTTGTATTATATATAAGGACACTCAATAATTTAAAAAATTCATGTAACAAGGAACCAATAAATAAATATTGGAAAATAGACATTATTACTCTTCTTAGAGCGATACTATCTTCCCCTTCTTTTCTAGCTGTCTCTTCCTCCTTCGTAACTCTTCCCTTGAGGTGTAAATCCACAAACATATCAAGTTTCAACCTCTTAAAAGATAGGGTGAGTATGGATCATGTCAAAAATGAGAAAAAGAGATATACGAGGAACATAACCACCCGAAGAAGAGTTAATTGGTAATATGGACTATACTAGGTAGTTATGACTCAAAAAATCAATGAGCTAAAAGAGCTTATGACAACAATGATAAGGTAGATGCTAACACAAGATTTAAAAAATCAGTGCAGCTATTATCATGTTCCAATGTATCTACATATATACTTTGATTTGTTGTTAGTCAAATGTGGGAGTTTGTTATTATATTCAGTTTACTTTGAATATTATGTTATGAAAATTTTTTATAATTTTTGTTTTTTACTTAAGAAATAAGTTTTTTTAGTAAATGAATGCAAGGATGTTATATGCATTTTATTTTTTAACAGGATAATATTTAGATGATGCAAAAATAATTTCTTTTAAATGTGAGTTGTGAAACTCTTGGAATTGACATTAGGTCTCAAACTTTAAATTAAACTGAAATTGAAACATATTGAATAAAAATATTTAAAAAATTTTCATATTAAACTTCAAGTTAATCTTTTTCGGGTAGAGTATAACTTCCACTCGGATTACATTTCCCTTAGGTTAGATGTGAGTTACATTTAATCCTAATCTAATCACCTTTTTCACATCATTATTTGGATATAAGCACATGTGCTTTCCATCTGAATATGTTCAGGTAAATCAATCTTTACATTTTCTCTATTCTGGTTCATTAATTGTATTGTACTCTGTTTGTGTTCATTTTTCTCTCTTTTATTTTTGAAGGAATCGATAGTCGTATACATCCCTTCCCCGAATAAATCTCTCTTTCAGATCATATGAATGACTCAAAGAAGAGAGAAACTGGAAAAGACGGACATACGACAAAAATGATTGACAAGAGAAAACGCAAAACATGGAGAGCTTACGTCCAGTAAACCTCGCAAGGATAGGTCAAACGTGTTCACCCAAACAAGATTGAGTGGAGGCACCATGAATCAATATCTATGAAAGATTACCAACGTAGACTACCTGTAACCAGAGAGTCGGGTGCAGGTGTCTGTTCGGGGATCAAGAGCACTCCTAAGGAGACGTATCTCACTTAGTTAATTACATCCTGGGGGATACCTAAGAATACTTTGAATAAAAGAGGTTTTGATTATGTTATCATGAATATGAGGTAATAGGTCATCAAATAAAGGTTATTCCGTGTGGGAATGTCCATATGCTTCAAAGCTCTCGCTAAGTCATCGGACAAAGAGCGAGTCTCTCACCTTCTGAATAGCTAATGACTCATCGACATACGTAGCCCACAGAATAACCTAAATCATCTTGATGGGGATATCCCAACACGTTAAAGCACGTTCGGTTCATAAAGGTGGGGGGGAAATCATCGTAACTCAATTGGGCAACAACTCATTGGCATCGGACCATCAAGATGATATCGATGAAGTTAAGGAGTGACATGGCTCCAAGGCGCTCAACAAAATGAAGGTAGAGTAATCCTAGAAGGTAGAGGTAGATGGGTCGGGGTACCACGGACCTGTCATACACAAACACTAAGACTCTAAGTCAACTCGGTCATGAAGATAATCAACCCAACACGTCCTGAGATACCTGGTCAGCAATTTGTGAATCATCATCTGCGGGGCCCTAAGGTCAAAGGAAGAAAACTCTATCTTGACTATAAGCAAGAGCTCCAAGATATGAGACTTATACCCGTAAAAGTGGCGAAGATGCCTCGGGAAAGAAAGAATGAGGAAGGAACAACTAAAGATGGAAAAGCTTTGACAAAAAAACTTACACCTTGTCTTGGTTGGGGAGCCTTCTTACACTCTAGGCACGCTAAAAAAGCACCTATATAGAAAAGAGTATGCTTGGCCGGTAAGTTTAGAGAAGCACGGGGACTTCTACTCAGGGCATGGAAATATGAATGCAGTTATCTAGAGCAGCATTTAAGTATTGTGGAGATCCTATTATATGACTTGGGTGATAGCCATGCATGCAACCTATTTAAAATCCGGCCCGAAGACCAGGTAGAAAGTAAAATGCAAAATTTAAATTCCTGAATATTTTTTATTAGGATTTAGTAGAAAACATATGATTTTAAGGATTTTAAGGTTCTTAATGAGCCTAGATTATATTTTCATAGAATCTCAAACAACCCACATAAATAAACAAGGAAAATAAGCAGACATGCAGACATACAGATATGCAATGAAGCAGAAAAACAAGACAAATTAAAAAATAAGAAAGGCTAGTGTCGCTGGGTCGACAACATATCTTAAAAAGAAAAAAGAAGGTCGAACTCTGCAGATACATGTCCGATCTTAATTTTATACTTCAATATAAAAATACAAAATTAAGATGTGAGGCACGAGCATCAGATTATGGTCTTCATCATGTGGTTCTCACGACAAACGCCTCAGAACCCGTGCCCATATCTTATTTCTGTTACAGGACTCTCCTAAACTCCAAAAGTACATGTGAAAAGAAAAGATCCATTTCTGCATAAAACAAGCGTTAGCGGGAAATCCAACAAAGCATGCAACATATACTGAGTCATGCCTTGTAATTGAGGGAGCTAAATAACACCTGCAAGCAAATGGTTAAAAATCATTACTTGCTCTCACATAGCGATACATGTGTGTGTGTGCATATAACTAGGCACAGCTCCCTGCAGAAGAACGCCCTAACACACTACTATGCATATGCAGCATGCAGTCACACCAAAAAGCACAAAAATGGTGACACGTGGCTAGCGCAAGAACAAGAACATAATAGAAAAATATCCAGAGGCGTCGAAAAATGACTACCTAACATCCTAAACCTAACACACTTTCTATTGAGAAAGTGTCCTAACCTAGTACCTAAGTGCATAAAGTAAAGTCTCTAACTATCATATGATTTTGAAGGGGTCGTCACACCAGCTCCATCCTAAAAATCCAAGTGATCTAAAGCACGTCATGAGAGAGTGGGTGACATTTTAAAATAAGTGGCCTCATATATGGTTGAGCTTATACAATTTTAAAAGTAGAAGCATAATACTAAGTAGTAAAAATGTATATTTTTTATACCTTTAAAATAGCATGCCTACAATGTGGGTTCGTGACACATATGACACACATTAAAACCCTTAGATCCTTAGCACAGTCATACTCATGTCAATCCCGATGACTTAACTCGCATTACTCCCTGAAGTCAACCTGGAGAGCAATGTTCGTTACGACATCACAATTGACATGGGGTCACTCTTCTAACAAGTAGTACAAGCCATCAAAGCAGATAGGAAAACACACAAACATGCAAACAGCTCACATTGTGATTGTTTGATTGATATACAAAACAATCACAACGGGCGCCCAAAATGGCGAACACACACATCATGTAAATAAATGTAAGGATGCTACATGAAACATGATACGCACAAAGGAGATATACCAGCAAAAAAATGCTTCATATGTGAGGAATTATGTGTACCGGGGACCCGGGGTTCCATGAAACAAGCAGATACCGACTGCAAGTGAGCTTGCGTCGAGTGAAAGGATACCTGTGTGAGGATCTACACTTTACCCGAGAGGCACTCACCGAGCACGCATGTAAACATGTAAGAATATGAGGCAAACATATGCATAATGTGCACCAAGATGATGAGAGTGAGTGTGTCTTGGAGGCAGTGACTCGAAAAGGTGGACTTGCCACAGAGGCAAGGGCGTGAAAGATCGGTGTGCCGTGAAAATTGTGACTCGAAATGGTGGGCATGTGGAGGGGGCAACGATCTGACGTATGGGTGTGTCATGGAGGTAGTGACCCAAAAGGGTGGGCATTTTTGGCTGCAGCTGCCAGACAAATGGGTATGCCATGGAGGCAGTGACCCGAAGGGTGGGCATGTCATGGGGACAGCGGCCCGACAAATGGGTATGTCGTGGAGGCGGTGACCCAAAAGGATAGGCGTGTTGTGACGACAGCGACCCGAACAAATGGGTGTACCATAGAGGTAGTGATCAGAAGAGGTACACCACAAGAAAATGATAATGATCATGCAAGCTAACACATACAAGATGCAATGCACTACACAAGCAAGCAAGCACACATATGCACATACACAACATGCAATATGATGCAAAAGCATACAAACATGCAAGTGATTGGCAACCTGGTCGTGTCGACCGGTCAAATCGAAGAAGCGGGTGGATTGATTTGGGGTAATCAATTCGACCCAAAAGTATGGGTGATCGACATGTAGCTGTCGATCAAATCCAGAAGATAGGTTGATCGGCTCGGAACGACCAATTGAACCCAAAATGGGTGATCGACATGTAACGGTTGATCAAACCCAAAAGATAAGGCGATCAAACCCAATAGAGGATAGGGGATCGATCTAGGGCGGTCGATCGACCCGAAGTGCTCAAATGATCATGCATATAACATGCAATATGATCAACATGCTATAAATGCCACGAACTCGTCCTAACGGCCTCACGTAGGTACCTAGGGTTGACACTCTTGGATTTGATGCATTGCAGCCTCCAGCTCTGGCAAGGCAATGTGGAGGGCTTCCCCCTTCAATTTCTTGTAGGAAAACTCTCTATTGTTTGTAGGGTTGATTAGCTACAAGCTTATCACACTCTACGAACACTCTCGATCTTATAGAATAGACTAGCTATAAAGCTTTTTCAATCATTTAACATAGAACTCAATCATTTTCTTATACAACAAAAACAACAATAACAACAAAACCTTTATCCCAGTAAGTGGGGTAGGCTACATGAATCATTTTTCTCCATTGTGTCCTACTTAGTAGCATATTTTCATTTAATTCTAATAAATTAAGATCATTTTTTATACAATATGCCCAAGCCTTCCTAGGTCTACCTCTGCCTTTCTTAACATAAGTCGAATCAAAAATAGCTACTCTTCTAATCGGACCATCAGATGCTCGATGTATAATGTGACCAAACCATCTTAGACTACTCTATCTAATTTTGTCCGTCACTTCTACACCGACCCTATCACGGATATATTCATTTCGCATTTTGTCTCTAAGTGTAAAGCCACTCATCCACCTAAGCATTCTCATCTCGGCAACATTTAACTTAGTTTTATGCTTTTCTTTTATGAATGTAAAGAAATTTTCCATCAAAGCAATAAAAAGTGAAATAAAATTGAGCTCAAATGTATGACTAGTAATGTTACTTCTTTGTATAAAGTAAATTAGGTTATTAGCTTGATATATGACTATCAACTTGATAATTAATACTTTGCTCCTCATTCAAACTACAACGCACACATGCATATAAAAGAAATTATAAAATAAATAAATAATACAAGATAGGGTTGTTAACGATCCGATTTCGAGACGAATTGGGGTTGGCTCAAAAGAAAAATCAATCCAAAATTTTGGTTCGTAACTCAGCTCGTTTATTTAGATCTAATCTCGATCCGAACCAAAATTCGAATCAATTTTTAAGCGATTAACAATCTTCAAGCCAAATTTATAACCCTAACATGACTACAGTTATTGACGATCTGATGTCGAGCCAAGATAAAATTGGCTTAAAAAAATTCTATCCATAAATTTAGCTCGTTTATTTCGAACTGATCTCAATTCAAGAAAAAATTCGAATCAATTTTTGAGCGATTCATAATCTTCGAGTAAATTTTGCAGCCCTAATGGTATAATGTTAGATTGGGCATTTTAATTATATTAAACGTTTTCATTATTAAAAAAATTATATGATTTTATTTATTTATACTCCTAAAATTTTCCAACTAATTACCTTTAAAGTTTATTATTACAAACAAAATCATATTAATTACTTTAAAAAAAACCTAATTCCTCGTCCTACGCCAACAAATAAATCCCAATAATATTACGAAAAGGACTTATGATGAAGATTAGTAAATGCATGTAACCTTATCAAATAGCATGACATGATAACATTATTAAAACGATGCACATTATGTCCATAAGCAACATCACATAATAGAAATTTTGTGCCGTAATGATATCTAAAGGAGTAAACGAGCCGAACACGAGCGAGCTCAAGATTAGCTTGTATTTGACTCGTTAAAACATATCACTTTGTATTTAGCTCGTTTATATTTCAAACACAAAAATTTTATTCGTGTTCGGTTCATCTAATTATCGAGCCAAAGACATGCAGTTCACGAACAAATAATTGTTTTAACAACCTTAATTACGTAACCGTAGAATGTTAATGGTAGAGACAAGAATTAAATTTTTTTATTTATATTAAAACATCATTTAAATATAATTTAATATACTTTTATTCTATTTTTTAATTAATAATTTAATTGATTATAAATCATTATAGCAATTATTTAAAAAGATTACTCATCAATTGTGTGTGTGTGTATGTATATATATATATATATATAATATAATTATTTCGAGCAAAAACAAATCGAACACGAATGAACACATTTTTGTTCATATTCGGCTCATTTATATATTAAGTGCAAAAAACATTATTCGTGTTTAGCTCATTTGCTTAGCGAACGAATCAAACACGAGCTTCTTAACAAGCCAAACTCAAATTATTCACGAACAACGAGCCATTTTGACGGCCCTAACAATTTCAACAGCAAAACATAATTTGAAACTAAATCCCACATTAACAAAATTAAGCCAACTCAATGGTTACTGGACACAACACAGCTTACTGAAGAAGTGTTCAACCATTAAAATTTAAACTTGAAACGATTTAGCATGACATCTGCACAAGGATCACACATATAAATAGAAACATCCGACATATAANAGTCGAACACGAATGAACACATTTTTGTTCATATTCGGCTCATTTATATATTAAGTGCAAAAAACATTATTCATGTTTAGCTCATTTGCTTGGCGAACGAATCCAAAACGAGCTTCTTAACAAGCCGAACTCAAATTATTCACGAACAACAAGCCGTTCGACGGCCCTAACGATTTCAACAGCAAAACTTAATTTGAAACTAAATCCCACATTAACAAAATTAAGCCAACTCGATGGTTACTGGACACAACACAGCTTAGTGAAGAAGTGTTCAACCATTAAAATTTAAACTTGTAACGATTTAGCATGACATCTACACAAGGATCACACATATAAATAGAAACATCCGACATAGTTTTCTTAAACCGAAAGCTATAAGAATCAAATATGACTGAAATATGATTTCATAACTCAAGAAAAGAATACTTTTATCGGTCGTTTATCAAGGGATTCATTGTCAGCAGTCGCCCCGAACCACAGAGCGCTACGAACGCAGACCGGAAGGTTTGATGGATTCCTTTAACCACGGAATGGTGCAATTCTTTTTCTTCTTCTTTCAGTTCAAGTACGAGGACTCATTCTATTGGGAGTATATTCATCAACCGTTGTAACACTGAAGAAATCAAACATTGTAACAAAAACTGATTCTAAAACCAGCAAAATTGCTGTTTTCATTAACTGCAGATCAAATCTTCGCCTTCATCGCTGTCATTTTCATTTACTAACTCTGCATATTCATCAACTGATGCGGCTGGAAAGAGATTACCATCTCTGCTTCGGTCCCCAATTTTCGCAGACTTTTTGCTGCTTGCTGTCCTCCCACTGTTCATCTGTTGAGATAGGAAACATCAAAATTAAAAAGGAATTATTACAAACAGGACGATCCAAAGTAGTGATATTTACAGATTAGTCAACCATGTGATTTTTGTTAGCTACAAAAGGGATGGATGTATTTACGGGCGGCACGATCAAACTATTGAGAATTTGATAAAATGAAACATATGGGTAGAGGTTTTATCAAGAATTTTGATGTTTAAGTGAGAGCTTGAAAAATGGATGAAAGAGGGCGGTTGATTTGTAAATATCAAGTTTCGGATGGTTTGTATGTAATTGCCCCAACTTAAAAATGGATGCATCAAATCTGTGTAGGAAATGGTTTATTTATTTGAAGCATTGAAGGACTGATTACATGGAATGGAATGAGCCTAAAAGTCAATGTGCGCAATTCGAACATGCGGCTTCACGGTGGGAAACTATAACTCAACCACTATGTCGCGGGTCAGCGCACGATAATATGAATCTTATATCTTTTAATGAAAAACTGAAAAAATAATGGGTTTCAAGGCAAATGACAACCGAAATTTCTGTTGGAACTGAAAGTAAATGGTTGCATCAGAGAGATACATTCAACTTGGCATGGTTTATATTATTTTAATGTTCAGGCACACATAACAGGTGTAGCATAAGAATGTGGAAGCAAAATCAATAAAATACAAAATATTCAATAGTATGGTGATATATTACATCAATATCTAAGGTTTAGGACAGAATATTTGAAAGGCAATGATGGCTGGAAACAAATCAGGAAAAAGATGACAACTGAAAGTTCTAAAAACTAAGTAATGAGATATGCAACCACTTAAAAAGTTTCAGGTCAAACGTTTGATTGAGAATTGAATCCTGGAATAAATGGAAGAGTATCAACATCCAAAAAAGAATTTTGATCACGCCAAAAAGTTTACATGACTTGAAGTTTTAATGTTGATACATTTTAAAAATAAATAAGTATTAATAAATTATAAAATAATTATACAAATTAAAAAATGATAAATTGCCAACAAACTAACAAGCTATAAATAAACTAACAGGCGCATGGAAAACTATCAATTTTATTATAATCTTGATAAAAAAATAAAATTTAAAGAACATAAATGAACTTCAATGTCCATGACAAAAAAAAAATTTAAAATTTACAATCACATTAATTTGCCGACCTACAAAACATCATACTCTAGGGTGGTGATGATAATATGCTTGACGTAAACATCATCCTTCTTAGTTATGGATAATCACATGGTGGGCAATACTTCCAATTGAATAGATCAATGATCTAAGGAAAACCCCCCAGCCATTTGGAAGTAGTGTAAGAATCATCAAACGCACCATCCTACGAAAATCCAAAAGTCCAACCATGAAAACATCAATATAAAATATTGGTGGCGCAACAATGCCTAGATTGTGTCAAATCCTCAAGATAATAATATGGACAAATAATCAGGTCGATGGGGCAAAACCAATATTTAAAAATGTGTTTGAGGAGCGCCTAAAATCAAGGCACAGGAGAAGTGCCTCAAAATTTAAGCCTCGCTGATGAGGACATGCTTACAACTTTTCACAACTATTATGCCTCAAGACAAAATGCCTCGAGCTGTTTGAAGTAACGGTCATTTTCTTAATTAAATTAAATTATATATTTGCATTATTAATATAATTAATCAAATTTTATACCTTATACAGTATACATCCATTAATGCACAATCAACAACCATCACTTGCATGAGTTAGGGATCGTTCTTCATTGAGCATCATCCCGTGCCATTCGAGGATCATAGCTTCCACTTCGCCACTTCGTGTCTCTGTAGAGCAGTGTCCCGAGCCATTCAAGCATCATAGCTTCCACTTCGTTAATGTCATGGCCCAGCTCGGAGCTTGGAATTAACCAAGACTAGAGAAGACGGTTGAATGGTAAAAATTAAATTTTTCTACATTCATTTTCCATAATTAGCATTTAACAAATGAAAGAGTAGCTATATAAAATAAATTAAATTAATACAATTAAATTTACCTCATTTCTGATTGTCCAAGTTTTTTATAAACACTTCATCTTCTATTACTCATCTTTTAATCATTTAATTAAACTTAAAATATTATTTTAAAATAACAGTGACCTAATTATAGCAGTGAATACTCATACTCCTAAGCTATAGTAACCCAATAAAAATGAAACTAATATGCATGTCAGTTAAATTTTATGTAAATCAATTTAAAAGCATTTAAAGATTTGTGTTATCTAATATGATCATTTAAGATGATTTTAAACATTAATTGTGTTTTATTGTATCATGTATATATCGATATCTTCTGAATATGTATACAACTATCATAGAAGCACCGTCTAAAACTTGTAACAATAAGAGCATATAAATATCACTATTTTTTTTCATTTACGTGCACGGGCATCTTAGTGCTCCCTGCTATTATTATAAAAGAGGTGAACTCCATCGTAAAGTATGCACTCCATAACATTCACATTTATATTTTCATGGCATTCAATATGTAATATTCAAAATATTATAAACATTCATATCGATATGATCAATAAAATTTATGAATAGAAGAATCATAATGTATTGATCAAACATCAATAATATTTCATACCAATGGTTTAGAAGAAATACAAAAATGATATTATAACTTAATAGTAGGATTACTCACCTCAATCACTGATGATTTCCCTTGTCAATTGTTCTCTTCAATTACTCTAATGAAAACCTATAATCATATGTATAAAAAATTATTAATATTTTATTATATGCTAATTTTATTATTAAAAAGTAATTTGCAATTATTTTACCTTTATTGTATTATATAAAATAATTATTTTATTATTATTAAGTTAACTGTTATTTTCATGTAACAATATAACTTTAATTAATTCTTATTCTTATTATTTTATTCATAATTAGTTCATTAAATGTGGCATTAGTTCCTAGATTTAAATTTGTTTTCATTTTATTATTATTTTTTATTTTCATTTGCATAAAATCTATATTATCATTTTAATATTTATTCATTTTAATAAAAGTAAAACATAAAAATAAAAACAAACCAAACCATAATTTGCCTCAAAGGTTCAATCTTCCTAGTCGCACGCGTAGGTCCACCTCTCCTCTCCTTCAGTTTGACTCAATCTCCCACACTCCTCATCTCCTTTGCACCGAATACAATTCCTTTCTCCTTCCTCTTTCTGCTTGATGCCCCTTTCCTTCGCATGGAACAAAATCAAACCTCCCATACTCGAGAAGTAGGCACCTTCACTGTGGTTGCGGCATCGTCTTCTTCTTTCACACCTCAAAATCAAGCACCACCTTCTATCTCAAACGATGCCGCATCTAGGTTTACGCAAGTGAGACTTCTTACTTCTTCAAGCCGCTCGATAGCCCTAGATGCACATGAATCGCTAATACATTTGAAGGTAATGTCGACTCCCTTTGCTTAGAAGCGGCGTCGTTCTTCGAGTAAGCAAAATGAGCGAGCTTTTCTTCTTCTTTCTCCTTTCTTCTTTGATTAGGGCATGGATTTCTTTTGCGACAGTTTATAAGGCTTGATCAAATATGTGAGCCAAACAATAAAGAAATAGCTTGGTCTTTGTGCTCTTCTTCCTCACAGCCTCCTAATCCATTTTCCTTCACTCGCTTTCTCTTCCTCTCTCATTGTCTCTTGCTCTCTAACTCTCATTTCCTTCTCTAATGAGGTTGTTGAGAGAAGACGAGGGATAAGCCCTCTGTATAACTCCACTGTTGCCAATGCATCTGTTTCAAACGAGTAGGTGTCAAAGCAATTATTTATTAATATTTTTAAAAATTAATTAAAATTTAAAATTAATTTTAATATTACAATCCTCTCATAAAAAACTTTCCTTGAAATTTAAAATATATGAATGTGATTTATATCTCAAGCCTCAAATCACTTCTCATTAAACAGGAAAAATCAATATCATCCATAAATTTTCATGAAATTTAAATCTCATTCAACAAGCTGAAATATGGATACAAGAAAATATGGTTTATAACAAGATAACTAACTTTCCCAAAAAATGAAACAAGATAACAACACATCTAAAGCAAGGTAATATAATAATAACACACATCCTCTTAAAAAGAAATACACTAGAATAACACTCCTATAACATGCGATAAAATATAACACTCATCATCCCTAGTAACATCAACATCTGCAGCAGGTTCTTTAAGCTCTCTACTAGTATGAGAATAAGCTTGAGGTTGAACATGTTTCCTTGGTTGAGCTCGAGTATGAGCTGAAGCTGCAGACCACTCCTCTGCCCACCTACAGTCTTTTGAGAATGAGCTCTAGCTAATTTATGTTCTTCTGAGGTTTTATGAAAAAGCGAAGAGCAATATCTAGCTATGTGACCAGGCTGACGACTCCAGTAATATGCATACGAGCTCATCAAACAACCACATTCATGTTATTTTCCATATTTTGCACAAGTAACTACAGTATTTTGAGAAGTGTCACCACTCAATCTATATGAACTAAACCTGGGCTTCTTCACATTGAATCCATTTGATTGATCCACATGCTCTCCTTCATCAATACTCATTCTTGCGGCGTCTCCTTACGCTTCTAAAAAACCTAAAAATTAATCTCTACTCCTCTAACCCGCTCCACTAACATTGAGTACTCATCCATCCCCAAAAGTGCCAATGGCTGCCTAATCGAATTTTTAAATCCAGAAAGAAATATATAACATTTCTATTTTCAAGTAGCTAGCAGCTATGATTGTAGAGTGAAATTTGATTCATACAGCATAATTGTCTTCTCTCCTTACACCAACTTGATGAACTTGTCATGCATCTAACTTCGAACTGATAAGGGTACAAATCATTCTATTAAAAGCTCCACAAAATCCTCCCTGCTTACCATCATGTTGGGTATATCCCCTAGATTGTCCTGGCGTTGCCCACACCACCACCTCTCAGCTTCTCCATCCAACATAAATGTAACTAATGGTACTATTCTTTCATTCGGACATATCATGCTTTTTAGTACATTTTCATCCTCATCAACCAATTCTCCGCTTCAATCGGATCTTTTGTTTCCTTTAACAGAAGTGGGCGTTGATCTTGAAATATTTTTTAGATACATATCCACGGCAACTGTATCACTACCAGCAAGTTATGGTCTATACTTGTGAATCAATTGTCATTGTCACCATTATTTGGGTTAGGACATTCACCCTCACATTTATAGCAAGTGGTACTTCTTCATTTCTTGCCGGACTTCCCTCTTTTATAATCTCGATTTCAGTCATTTGTCTGAATTAAAATAATTACTTAATTAGTGTTAACTTAAATTATTAATTTTATTATTATAAAATTTTCATATAATTACCCTATTGCTCTTTCATTTAAGATTGTATTAATTAATTCTAAATCATAGCTCTAATACAATTTCTATTACAACACAATCCCAAGCTTGAAATTAATCGAGACAGAAACAGATGATCAAAGGGTGGAAATTAAATGTTTCTACATTCATTTTCTATAATTAGGAGTTAACAAATGAAATGGTCACTATAAAATAAGTTAAAAGTAATACAACTAAATTTACAATATTTCTGNAGCTCGAGTATGAGCTGAAGCTGCAGACCACTCCTCTGCCCACCTACAGTCTTTTGAGAATGAGCTCTAGCTTATTTATGTTCTTCTGAGGTTTTATGAAAAAGTGAAGAGCAATATCAAGCTATGTGACCAGGCTGACGACTCCAGTAATATGCATATGAGCTCATCAAACAATCACATTCATGTTATTTTCCACATTTGGCACAAATAACTACAGTATTTTGAGAAGTGTCACCACTCAATCTATATGAAGTAAACCTAGGCTTCTTCACATTGAATCCCTTTGATTGATCCACATGCTCTCCTTCATCAATACTCTTTCTTGCGGCGTCTCCTTATGCTTCTAAAAAACCTAAAAATTAATCTCTACTCCTCTAACCCGCTCCACTAACATTGAGTAGTCATCCATCCCCAAAAGCGCCAATGGCTGCCTAATTGAATTTTTAAATCCAGAAAGGAATATGTAACATTTCTCTTTTGAAGTAGCTACCAGCTATGATTGTAGAGTGAAATTTGATTCATATAGCATAATTGTCTTCTCTCCTTACACCAACTTGATGAACTTGTCATGCATCTAACTTCGAACCGATAAGGGTACAAATCATTCTCTTAAAAGCTCCACAAAATCCTCCCTGCTTACCATCATGTTGGGTATATCCCCTAGATTGTCTTGGCGTTGCCCACACCACCAGCTCTCAGCTTCTCCATCTAACATAAATGTAACTAATGGTACTATTCTTTCATTCGGACATATCATGCTTTTTAGTACATTTTCATCATCATCAACCAATTCTCTGCTTCAATCGGATCTTTTGTTTCCTTTAACAGAAGTGGGCGCAGATCTTGAAATATTTTTAGATACATATCCACAGCAACTGTATCACTACCAGCAAGTTATGGTTTAGACTTGTGAATCAATTGTCATTGTCACCATTATTTGGGTTGGAACATTCACCCTCACATTTATAGCAAGTGATACTTCTTCATTTCTTATCGGACTTCCCTCTTTTATAATCTCGATTTCAGCCATTTGTCTTAATTAAAATAATTACTTAATTAGTGTTAACTTAAATTATTAATTTTATTATTATAAAATTTTCTTATAATTATCCTATTGTTCTTTCATTTAAGATTGTATTAATTAATTCTAAATCTTAGCTCTAATACCATTTCTATCACAGCACAACCCCAAGCTTGAAATTAATCAAGATAGAAACAGATGATCAAACGATGTAAATTAAATGTTTCTACATTCATTTTCTATAATTAGGAGTTAACAAATGAAAGGGTCACTATAAAATAAGTTAAAAGTAAAACAACTAAATTTACAATATTTTTTATTTTTCATATTTTCTATAAATATTTTCTTTTCTATTACTCGTCTTTTAATCATTTAATTAAACATGAAATGTTAACTTAAAACAATAGCAAGCTAACTATACTCATACTCCTAAACTATACTAACGCAATGAAAATGAAACTAATACGCATTCTGACAAAATTTTTTGTAAATTAATCCAAGAGCATTTAAATATTTGTACTATCTAATATCATCATTCAAAATAATTCTAACCATTGTCTTACTGTATCATTTATATAACAAAATCTTATCAATTTGTATACAATCATTAAAGAAGTACCGTTTAAAACTTGTATCAATGAAGATATATAAATATTAATATCATTTTTCATATATGTGCACGGGTACCTTAATGTTCTCCTACTGTACCAAGGGGTGAACTCCATTATAGCCAAACTNTTTAATTAAACATGAAATGTTAACTTAAAACAATAGCAAGCTAACTATACTCATACTCCTAAACTATACTAATGCAATGAAAATGAAACTAATATGCATTCCGACAAAATTTTCTGTAAATTAATCCAAGAGCATTTAAATATTTGTACTATCTAATATCATCATTCAAAGTAATTCTAACCATTGTCTTATTGTATCATTTATATAACAAAATCTTATCAATTTGTATACAATCATTAAAGAAGTACCGTTTAAAACTTGTATCAATGAAGATATATCAATATTAATATCATTTTTCATATATGTGCGCGGGTACCTTAATGTTCTCCTACTATACCAAAGGGTGGACTCCATTATAGCCAAACACGCACAAACAATCACACTATATAGTCCATAACGTTTACATTTTCATGTCATTCAAAATGTAATATTTAATACTATACTGCATAAAGTTTTTCAGAATAAAAGACTAAACATTCATAATGAAATGACTGATAAAATTTAAGAATAGAGGATACATAAAACATTAATCACGCATCAATAATAAATCATACAAATGGCTTAGAAGAGATACAAAAATGATATTATAACTTAAGAGTAGGAGTACTCACTTCAATCATTGATGATTCCCTTGCTATTTGTTCTCTTCACTTAACGTCAATGAAAATCTACAGTCAAATGCATAAATAATTAATTTTATTTTATTATATGTTAATCTTATTATTAAAAAATAATGTCTTTATTTTACGTTTATTATCATATCTCGGGATTCAAATTTTGTTATGACAGATATTTTGAGGGCCGAATCATTGAGAGATAATACCCCTTTGTTTAGCTCATATGAAATATAATAATTCATTTAGAAAATGAAGATTTCCTCTGCTAAAAATTTGGATTCAAATTTAATCAAATTAATTATTGTGTTTTATCATAAATTCAAAGATCTCTCTCTCTCTGCACAAATTATTTGAGAATCACCGCATCTTTACAGCATTATATTTGAAGATCAATAGTAATCCAAATATAACTAACAAACCTTCATGGAATTAGTATTCAATAACATAAATATTATCTTATTCATAATGATGAGTTTTATCTTGATTTTATAAATGAGTGCAAAATCTTTCACTTTTGAGTAAGTTTATTTAATTAAATCCCAAAAATCCTTTGCAATATAGAGGAGGTTAGAAGGCTCACTAATTTCTAATAGTATAATGTTCCAAAATTGTCATGACCATGGAAATAAATTCTTCCCAAAGTACAAAATTTGAGTCTCTAAGCTTCGAAGGTTGATCCACAAGGTGTAATATTGTTCACTTTCCTTCAAATGGATCTTCACAATTTAGAACTTTTTTGAGATAATTTTTCTCGTCAAATGATAAGAAAATTGAAATCCTTGGATCTCTCCTTGATCCATGTTTCATCAATAATCATGGTCGACTCATTTAAGGGAATTTAAAGAATCCTTACATAATGAATAGAAAAAAAATCCCAAGAGAATAAGGTTGAAAGTGAAAATCCTAACCATATAAAAAAAGAATAAAGGTTGACAGAAAAACCATAACCTTGCTCTAATACCATATGAAAATTAAAACAATAGAAAAATCTCTCAAGATCTTCTATTATACTTCCTTAGTATAACAAGAGAGGTATATATACATCTGCAAGTAGCCTTACAAAAGATAAATAAATCAAAAAGGATGAAAAACCGAGAAAGGGTTGGCAATCTAAGAGAGCGCACAGATTGCAATCCAAGGATATTGAAAAATTGAACCCATGATACAAGTCCTTAATCTATGTGCCTCAAGTCCTTTGATATGATTGACGAGTGATTGGGCCCAACAAAAAAGAGAGAGAAAAAGAGATTCAAGAAAATGGAAGTAACTCAACAAGAGTTATCGATTGATACAAGTCAAGTAAGTAATAGAAAGGGCCTTCACAAGGCCCTAGTTTAAGGCAACTTGAGCCATAGCCAACTTAAGAATTTAACTTGCTACTCTTTTGAAACCCATTCATGAAATTCCTAAGTGACTCGTGAGTCCCTTACCACATCCTCAACAAAGTTTGAAATTCTTCAACAACATCTAGGCACTAGCAAATTAATTTAAAAACATTCTCTTGAACTCATCGAACGATGCAATCATCCCAAGAGGTGTTCAGGAAAAAAAACTCCAGGTCAACTCTTTTAAAATTGTGAAAAATAACCTACACTTCAATGTATTGTTGATATCAAATCATGAGACAGTGAATGCAAAGTAGGCAATGTGGTTGGCTAGGTAAATTCGACCTCTATTGGAATCTGATGGCAAAATTTTGAACTTGACAAGCAACATGGCTTTGGAAATATCCTAGCAAAAAAGCATCTGACAGTTGCAATTATCAAGTTGAGAGTAATGAGTAGTATATCTCATCCTGAGAGGGCACAAATTTGCTATCCTAATTGCTGAGTCGATCAAGATCTCATTTAAATGTACCTAAGATGTGATCCTCGAGATTTGATCCAAATCTCCATGAATCATCCAACGGAGTCTTGCTTCCATATCAACGAGCTGTTTAGTGATCACAAACTCATGATTCACCATAATGATTAAGAGTGCTTTAGGTATGCTAAGTTTCTTTTTATTTCTTTCCTCTTATTCATTTATATATGGTGAGCAAGTGATGTAAAATGAAGTTAAGCCACATTAATTTACTCCATTAGCTTCAATCTTTGTTCATCTTTCAACATCATTTATTTTATTTCTATTATGAATTATTACAGAGATTTTCTCTAGTTTCATCATTGGATTCTTAAAGCCCATCATGTTCTTCTGATTATTTTCCTATTTTCATACATGTTTAAATTGTTAATCCTTTGATGTATATAGCAGTGTAATAAAAGTTTCAAACTATAATACTATGTGATTGATGTCATATTGGTAAATGTATTTGTTTCTCCTTGCAATATAGAAATATGTGATATTATCAACATTATTATTAGTCTCATTTCCTAAGCAAGTATTATAGAAAATTTATCATTACTCTATCTGCATAGCAGAAAGTATTTTTTGCAAATTTGAAGTTTTAAAATTGTATTTTGTATGCAAGCCCTTTATGATTTAATGTTGTGAATCATGCACTATGTTCGTTGTAGATGAAAGTTCTTCATTATTATAAGTTCCACTCGTTGAGATTTTTTNTCAACATTATTATTAGTCTCATTTCCTAAGCAAGTATTATAGAAAATTTATTATTACTCTATCTGCATAGCACAAAGTATTTTTTGCAAATTTGATGTTTTAAAATTGTATTTTGTATGCAAGCCCTTTATGATTTAATGTTGTGAATCATGCATTCTGTTCGTTGTAGATGAAAATTCTTCATTATTATAAGTTCCACTCGTTGAGATTTTTTAGTACAACAGCTTCGCAAAATCAACAGCATATGTTTTAAGAGATGAACCTCACAACCTTGCCTTCTCATTTATTGGCAAGTTTGGACCTTAACAACTTCATTCTTTTTTGAAGACCGTAGCTTTGCTGATAACCCCCAGACTCAGAAAAGCTTTTAATACAATTGCAACATATATCAAATCATTTGGTTGCTTGAAGCTTGAATCATGTCTAAAGGAATAATGTATCTTTANCTTAACAACTTCATTCTTTTTTGAAGACCGTAGCTTTGCTGATAACCCCCAGACTCAGAAAAGCTTTTAATAAAATTGCAACATATATCAAATAATTTGATTGCTTGAAGCTTGAATCATGTCTAAAGGAATAATGTATCTTTTAAATTCTGTAATTTGATTGAATAAAATTAGAAATCAATAAAAATTTCGCACTACAAACACCTTCAAAATCACACAAAAATAAATATTTCATTTTAACACTTATTTGAAAACAAAATCATCATTAATTAAAACATGATTTCCATCTACAAGCATCCAAATGAAACCATATAGGATTTTTTTAATATGTTTAAGTATGAATTTCATAATACTTTTGGGCTTCATTTGGTGGTCTGGCAATTGTTATTTGAAAAAGTTGTCAGAAAAATGTGGTGAAAAATTAAAGTTGAGGTGTTAATAATTTCTATTTTGGTAAACTTGTAGTTGAATTGTTGTTTCTAACTCAAAAGTCATCTTAACATGTTTGGTTATAGCGTTCCAAAAGTGTTTAAAATACAAGAAAGACCAACAAGTACAAATAAGCTCAACCAAAGGGAACTAATCATCATATTCCCATATAACACAGATTTCTTGCCAAAAATTCCATCCAACCAAAAATCCTCTCAAACTGGTTGATTGATGAAGATAGAGAATTCATATCTTGTTTGCATCAATTTCTCGTTGACACTTTCTTGTTGTGTCATTACCTCTCTGCACCATTTCACTACTGAATGTTTGCAATGTGGAGTACTGTGTCGCTTCACTGCATAGGTTCAACTTCAGGGTTTGAGAAGAGGCTTGCAGTTGATGTGATTTTGATACATACGTAATTATAAGGGAGACGGTATTTATGTTGTACTCCTACAAAAAGCAGAATGCAAGCAAGCTACCACGGAACACCATAATGCTTTCATGGATAGACCCATCCAGCTCCGAAAACAACTTCTAGTGGACACATTGTAGCATGTGGAATCTAAATTGTAAACAAAAATTTAAAAAACATCTTTTTCCTAAGAAGTAAAAGCAGGTCAGTGCATTGGGAAGAAAAATAAAATCTCAGAAAGTAAAAATTACAAAATATTTATTTAGAAAAGTCAAAAGCTAAATGCAGTACTTACTTTATATGGTTGCATAAAAAACATGATTATGTTTACTTGAAGAGACAATGCACAGATTCAATAAATTGAACACATCTTTAAGCCACAGAACGAGACAACAATGATAAATGATTTGGGCTCGACACATGGTAAAGTCGAGTGTGAATAGCATATAAAAATGATAAGTGGATTCAAGGTTCTAATTTCAATGACTTACAGCACGTAGAAGAGTCCTTCTATCCCTTTCACGAGCATTTTTAATTGCCTATAAACGAAACAAAATTAAACAAGCCTCTAAGGTGGCATAAATCATCAAGGGATAAACATCATAAAGACAAATGAGATAACCAACTTCTTCAAGGGCCTTTTGCTCAGCCTCAACCTCTGCGGCATCCCTATGAAAATAATAAAAAGATCAACACCCAATTCAAAATCAGAGGAAAAAGGTTAGCATTCTAATAAAATCACCTCCCCACAATCTGATCCTTGTTGCAACAACACTTAGCACACACATTGAGATCCTTCGCACATCCTATGCCAAATATTTTTCATACATTCAACAAGGACATATTAACTTATAAAATAATCAGTGAAAACCCAGTCCAAAATAACTAATCATTTGTATGTAAATTGAGATACTTGCCCGAGCATACACTATGATATGCTTGGCGAACCACTCTCTTGGTGCACTTCTGGCTGAAAAAAATGCACAAATACTATCAAACAGAATGAAAATAAGGTGCTAAACACTATACATTTAATACAGCTTAAAAATCAAATATAAAAAAAAATCATGAACAGAGATAGCTCATTTGGTGCTTAAAATTAGAAAAATGCATCTAAAGACGATAACACTAGTTAGAAACATAATTTGGCTGGATGTAGGGCTGTTTGAAACATATATTAACATGTACTGAACTAGAACATTGCTTAAAGTTTGCCAAAAAAAAAACATTTCCAAGGCATCTAAATTCAAAGGCATTTTATATCCCAATTTATTTGGCTTGGCAGAGTCTATCAAATCTGGTATAAAGCGAGATTTACAGTACCAAAACTTGTGGGGTCTCATAGGTTCTTCGATCCTCTAGGTATTGTTGTGACCTTCCTTCTCTTTTTTAGATGGCTAGCTTTCCCTCTGTGAAGCTCACATTCTTCAATGGTGTTACCCCTCCCTCTCATCAACAC
The DNA here is from genome assembly GCA_002079205.1 of Phalaenopsis hybrid cultivar. Taxonomy (NCBI): domain Eukaryota; kingdom Viridiplantae; phylum Streptophyta; class Magnoliopsida; order Asparagales; family Orchidaceae; genus Phalaenopsis; species Phalaenopsis hybrid cultivar. The sequence goes on along the minus strand of JXCR01140703.1, from coordinate 20,856 downwards.
ATCCACATCCCTCCTTAGAAGCCAAGCCATCATCTACTCTCTCTCCACCCACTTCATTGGCTTACTTCTCCCACATTTTCCAGGGCTTAGACTTGAGACACGTTAAGGTATTGTCCTCTCCTTCTAACTCTCCAACACCCCTTGCTTGCCAACTGCATTTTGGTCCCGATATCTATTTTTCTAATTAAATCCCATGTAAATTTAAATCTTAAATCCTAAAACAGACATTTTAACGGTTTACCATGAACTAGTCAAACTTAGTAGAGNAGACACGTTAAGGTATTGTCCTCTCCTTCTAACTCTCCAACACCCCTTGCTTGCCAACTGCATTTTGGTTCCAATATCTATTTTTCTAATTAAATCCCATGTAAATTGAAATTTTAAATCCTAAAACAGACATTTGAACGGTTTACCATGAACTAGTCAAACTTAGTAGATGTCATACAAAACAATTTTAACAATTCAATAGCCATAGGATTTCCTAAAACCAAGATGGTTTCAATCCCTAATTGTTGCCAATCAAACTTGTATTTAGAAACCAATATTGATTTGACAAATCTTCCTAATACTCCATCAAAAATAATGATTTCATTTTCGCACACAAAAAAATAATAATAATAAAATCATCATTCTTCAAAATAAAACTTTAGAAGCCAATCATTTTAAGCTAAATCAACAAAAAAATGGGCTATTACGCATTAAACTATCATCCTATCCCCACACCTTACAATTCAAAAGTTTAGTCATTTACTTTCACTGCCGATTTAGNATGATTTCATTTTCGCACACAAAAAAATAATAATAATAAAATCATCATTCTTCAAAATAAAACTTTAGAAGCTAATCATTTTAAGCGAAACCAACAAAAAATGGGCTATTAAGCATTAAACTATCATCCTACCCGCATATCCTACAATTCAAAAGTTTAGCCATTTATTTTTAACTGCCGATTTAGTTTTCTTATAGCATTGTCCATTCTAAACCTGCTTTATAGTGAGTTTTACTTACATGCTACTAAATTTCTATATTTTTAAACATCAAAACTTACATATTTATTAACTTATGAAATACTCTAACCACCAACTGACGTAAAAACATCATTAAAATTAACTTATATAAGGTGACATATACATTTTCATGCATAGGTTTTGAAGTCATTTGAATCTATATAATAAATGTAAAAATTTAGATGTTAGATATCTGAGCAATTCAGTGATACGTATGTGAATTCACCAACTGTCTATTTAAAAGGAATTAAATGAACTATATCAAACGAAAACAGGATTAGTTGGTAATAGAAAATGGAAACTGACCACTTGGCAGGCTCTACAAGAGGCTTATACTTCCCATACCTAGACATTCAAAAACAGGAAAAAAATAAAATAAAATAAAAAGATTAGAACATCTTTCATCAATTTACAGAGGGATAATCATCAACGGAAAGGAATCAAAGCAGACCTTCGCTTCCATTCGATCTGCTCCTTGCATCTTGGGCATACCCCGGTAATATCCGAGTAAGGCCGAAACTTTCCCCCTAGTTCCTACAAAAAATAAACATAATAAGAATCAAAGAAGACGAAAGTGACACCAGAGACGTGCTTAATGGCGAGAAGGACCTTCTCGTTCTTCTTATGACCGGCGTTAGGATTCCAGGCGAATTTATTCTGATGTTTCGGCGGACCCTGCCGGGCCGACATCGATCAGTCGCAGCAACCTAAGGAGAAATGAAAGGTGGAGAGAAGAAGAATAGGCTGCGACCAGATGAGCAGCAATGTTATGGCGAATAGAAAATCGATCTACGATCCGCGCGCGATCTGCTCCTGCTGGGTTCGAACTGCTGGTCTGCACACGGAAAACTTATTGCGTTTTGCGTGCCGGTGTCCGGTCAGAGAGTCAATGTTAGGTCTAATTATTAGTAGGTGTGGAGAGTGCGGCTCTGATCGGAAAGCGCCTGCGTGTGCTTTCCGCACGTAATAATCGCTCTAATGTTAGTGTGACATTTTAATAAAACAAAAAAATAAAGAGATAGAATTCAATGTTTCAGATTGTATGCTGCACGTAAATTTGTGTGCGATGTTCACACTCAATAAACGCTCCTGCATAGGAGTCCTAATTGCGGAATATGGATTGACAGGTAGAGGGATGTGAATTTAGCTAAGAGAGAATTTTAGCCCAAATCTCGATCAGATTAAAATAAATGAGTCGAACTATCAGTTAAAATATTAAATATTTGATTAAATTTTTTTCGAACCAATTTTAAGTCAATCCCAATTAGATTGGAAATAGGATCGTTAATAGTTTATGGCTATAACTTTAACGAATTTAGCTCAAATATCGTTAATCAAAAATTAATTCAAAGTTTGGCTCAGATCAAAATAAACAAGCAGAGCTACTAGCAAAAACTTTGGATTGAATTTTCTTTTTTATCGATTTGAGCCGACGTTAGCTGAGCTCGAAATCATATCATATCGATAGCTGAGGTTGGGCACTTGGTAAAATATGAATTTAACTCTTTTATATATTTGATCTAGATTTAATTTGATCAAAGGTTTAATTTGAGAAGCATTCAAGCTTCGTTTTATTTGGTTGTTGTTTTAAACACTGATGTGCATTTTTTTTAGTTTGGTAAACTTGTGTCTCCCTACGCCACCCGAAACTTTTCAGCGCAACGTCAATTTGTTGTCGTTTTGGAACTCTTATGACAATGCTCGTTCCGCCACACGGAGCTTCACCGAACAACCAAGCTCCTTCAAATGAACCCAAAGACCGATTTAGCTGAGCTTCTTCTTTTTCTAAAAGCTGGTTTAAAATGTGCTTTTAAGAAAATGATGTTTTGTCATTTAACTTTTTAAAGTTGATGTATTATCTGGATTCAAGCCTTGGGAAAGAGTAGCTTTTTAGCCTAAAAAGCATTAATCTCTGGCCTATAAGGCAAATTGAAACAGAAAAAAAGTTGCGTACGTAAGACGTATGCAGCGCTGCATACGACAGTATGTTACAGGAAGTGTATTTGAGAGTTACATCTGCATTATACTCCTTATAACTTCCATGTAACCTATTTGTACATTCTAGTAAGTTCCGCGCTTCTGTAGGTTACAGATAGGTTACAGGGAGGTTATAGGGGGTATAACGCAGATGTAATTCTCAAATACACTTCTTGTAACCTATTGTCGTACGCAACGCTGCGTACGTCTTAATTACGTAATTTTTTTCCTGAGACAAAGCCAATGAGAACAAACAAAAAGTTGAACAAAAGCAGGGAAACATAAGTCAAAAGGGGGGTAGGGGGCGAAGTAAGGAAAGTAGAACGAGGTTAATTTTGACATTTCGATTCACGAAATAGCAAAACGGAGAAAAAAAAAAAAAAAAAAAAAAGTTTTGCCTTGTTTTCAATTAGAAAAATGGGAGAATGATGTTTCAGTTGAAAAAATATTATCTTTGAAGTCTAGAAATAAGATGTGATCCACCGGAAAAAGCGAAAGAGGGAAAAAAAAAAGACTTTCGGTGGATGACAACTGTTGTTTGGACGCAACTTGCGTCAAACTCCGGATATAATATTTTTTTCGTTCCAGTGGGGGTAAATTTCGGAGAAGTTGAACCCTAAACAAAACTAAAGACTTTTATCAATGTTTCACGGAAAGATAAAGAATCGAAAAGCCTCCTCAAACAAAGCATGGAACTTGTATAAACCAAATTCTATTAGTTTAACCTGTTTAGCATATGAATCTTATATTTTTTTTATTAATATGAACCAAATAACTCAAATATGACCCATATAACACAATTAATTAGGCTTTGAATCTGAATAGTACCCAAGTTAATTTCAAATTAATTTTGAATTATTCTAATCAACTCAATAATTTTACTCTAACAATAGTTGGGTTTATATGCTTGACTCAAGCCTGACTTAAATAGTAACCCAATATTTTCAAGTAATGGAATCTAATTTAGTTTAAAATTTAAAAAAATAAATAAATAAATAAAATTTATTTCAACAAAATTTAATTTAAGTTAAACATAATATTATCTCTTTTACAAGTATTTTAGTTGAATATTAGCTTTTATGTTTTATAAAAGTTATAATTGAGGGGGAAAAAAAAACCTATTATTCATTTTCTTAGAAAATTCCCCATTTAAAGGAAGCAAAAAGAAACCTTAATTATGTTTCTCATAATTATGACCATTTTATGCATAGTTCATATTTGTAAAATAATTAATGAGTCCTAACACATATAGTTTATATTATTTTTTATTTTTAAGTTTGGAATTTTAAATAAATAAATGTAATAAAAAGAAAAAAGTACTAAAAATAATTTATTGCATCAAAATTATATATATAATTTCACCTTTTAGAACAATAATATCAAAGTAAAAAATAAAATTAAATGAGGTCATTATATCACAACAACCATATATAGATGACATCATACATATTCATTAAACCATGTTGAGGACTCAAATGTGACCCCCAAAATGCATCTCTTGCATGTTTTAATACATCAACTTGATGAGTGATAAATACAAATAATTTAGGTAACCATGAATTATAAGATGATTATGAAAAAATAAATGTTAACATTTGAAGTTCTAGTGCTCTGAAAACAAAGAAACTGCAAAATATAATAGAAACATTCGAGCACCAGATTTATAAGACAAAGCAAACATCCACAACTCGACCAAGTCCTAAAAGCACAACAACAATCTCAAGACAAGATAAGACGATATGAAATGCATCTCGGAAAAAAAAATTTGTTTTCCTTTTAACGGTTTGCCTTGGCCACACGTTCAATCTCGTCTTTCTTCTTGATGGCATAACTACAAAGAAAACAACGACATAAACACGAATGTTACTTCCAAAAATTAAACTCATATTAACAATAGCTGATAAAATTTAATTAGTATCTAATTAGTCAAAGCAATAATGTCTAAACAATTCTCTCTTTTTATAAAGCCAGCAACCAAATCATTTAAAAATTTTTATTAATTTAAACGTGGGATGAATAAATACAGTTTATGCAGAGTTAATTTGTAGTCTGTAGTTCTGTAAAGAAAGAAATGAAGTTTTTAGCTGTTTAGGGTTAGTTAAAGTTCGTAGAATAAAAGAATACTGAAGCTGATGAAGATGAAAATCAAAGCATACAATAAATAAAAGGAAAATTGACATAAATAGCACACAATTCTTTAATCATAGTGTACATCAAGAATGAGCAGGCATGGATCTCAAGGACACCCATGGGGAAGGAGGAAGGGGATGCATGACCCATCGGAGCCTGTTGGGGATAGGGTGGGGGGCCTTGCGGAACGACACGCCTTCCAAGGGGAAAAAGGAATGAGAAATCAAGGGCATATCATCCCAAGAAGACTCACCAAAATCATGTTCACCTAGACAAAGAAATAGATCATAGCTCGGCTTAGCAGCCGACTAGCTCATAGTTCGTTATCATGCATTGGACCAAAGTGCCCCCGCCATATCTACGTACCCTGGAGGCACGATATGTAAATATCTACAAACCTAGCCCCATAAACAATGGGCTCCCTCAATAATAAAGGCATCTGACAATTCATTACAGTGCTACTGCCCTCTCCCTTTCTTCTTCTCGTCCAACGCTCTCTTCCTTAGGCATGTCTCCCGGATAGATTCAGATTCAACATCCAAAAACGTGTTATGAGCGTGGAGTCATGTCGTCAAATAAATGAGGAGCACGGCGATCCCAAAGAGAGGCAAGCAACAAAGGGCAACGGCCAACACGAACCCCCACAAGAGGACATTGAAATGAGAGCCCATATCATAATAAGTGACGGCCAATTTGTCGAAGTCTTAAGGTGCGTCACCACTTTAGCGGGGTATAGGGCCCCACAATGAAAAAACCAGTCACAGAAGGTGGTCCCGACGCATGACGATGGCAGAGCGGGATGCAGTCCGGAAGGAGCAGATGACTCAAAATATCAGGATAGTGTAAGGTCAGCCAAGATAGAAAAGCAATGTGTTGGTCGTGTGGAGGCACCTCGCCAACCGAAAAATGCCTTCTCCCTCCGCATATCTGAGGCGGAACCCCGAAAAATTCAAGCTACTGGCCCTTGAGGCATATAGAGGGAGGTCTGACCCCAACGATCATCACGCAGCATTCGGGTGGGCCATATGCTTGCTCAAGATCTCAAACGCATTCAAGTGATGTCTGTTTTTCACCACCTTAAGGTAGTCACCCTTGAAGTGGTTTCACGACCTTCTAGTAGGGAGCATCGGGAGTTTAGCTGACTTCAAAAGATTGTACCTCGCGCAATTTATCAACGCTCAGCAATCTGTCAAGAGCCAACAGTCATTGTGTAGCTTAAACAAGGTGAGCATGAGAGCTTGCTAGGGTTCATAGCACGCTTGCAGAGGAAAATGCTAGAAGTAAAAGATCTTAAAGTTGACACCCCCGTAAGCATCTTTAAGCAAACCTTGGGGTCTGAGATATTCTCCTAAGACCTCACCATCAACGAACCCCAAGATCTGGCCGAATTGATAGAAAAGAAAAACAAAGACATGTTGGCGAATGAATCAACCCCAAAAAGGGAGTCGGTGGGACGTCGAGCCAAGAAAAATTATCCACGCATCGCGAACAAGACCAAGAGAGGAACGTGGATCACTGGCTTGACGTCGTTTCGAAGAAGGCTAGACCTCCCATGACAACGAGAAATTCAGGAGACATGAACATCATGGTTGTTAGGCACGAAGTCGAAACCCACAGCCGATATGGTACCACAAAAGGCCGACACTTTGTTACGAACCACCGTACAAAGACACCTTGTGAGCTACCCGCTGAGAGTATCAATGGCGGAAGTAGGGGACGACATCCAGGAAGCCCGCCCAGATGAGAGCTGGAAGCTTTTTCCGGGATGACGGGAAGTACTACAAATACCATCGTGACCGTGACCATGATCATGACACGGAGAATGCAAACACCTCCAGAGCCTTATCGAAGAGCTGATCAAAGCGGGTAAATTAAAAAGAGTTCATTGCCCTGAGACATCCAATTCAAAGACAAGGGAAAGCACTAACACTGGAGACCCTGCCCGGACCTAACATAATGAACGTCATCCACATCACTGTGGTAGTTCCAGCAGTCCTTGGAAGAGCAGGCCCCCTTCTGAAGAATCCATAGAAGATCTATTAAAGAAGTTCATCACCCTCATTTTCGACAGTCGACACGAGGAAAGTCCCTGGAGAATCAAAAACCCTCGAGAACTTCCTCTANTATATACATCTGCAAGTAGCCTTACAAAAGATAAATAAATCAAAAAGGATGGAAAACCGAGAAAGGGTTGGCAATCCAAGAGAGAGCACACATATTGCAATCCAGGCATATTGAAAAATTGAACCCATGAAACAAGTCCTTAATCTATGTTCCTCAAGTTCTTTGATATGATTGATGAGTGATTGGGCCCAACAAAAAAGAGAGAGAGAGAAATTCAAGAAAATGGAAGTAACTCAACAAGAGTTATCGATTGATACAAGTCAAGTAAGTAATAGAAAGGGCCTTCACAAGGCCCTAGTTTAAGGCAACTTGAGCCATAGCCAACTTAAGATATTTAACTTGCTACTCTTTTGAAACCCATTCATGAAATTCCTAAGTGACTTGTCAGGCCCTTACCACATCCTCAACAAAGTTTGAAATTCTTCAACAACATCTAGGCACTAGCAAATTAATTTAAAAACATTCAATTGAACTCATCGAACGATGCAATCATCCCAAGAGGTGTTCAGGGAAAAAAAACTCCAGGTCAACTCTTTTAAAATTGTGAAAAACAACCTACACTTCAATGTATTGTTGATATCAAATCATGAGACAGTGAATGCAAAGTAGGCAACGTGGTTGGCTAGGTAAATTCGACCTCTATTGGAATCTGAGTGCAAAATTTTGAACTTGACAAGCAACATGGCTTTGGAAATGTCCTAGCAAAAAAGCATCTGACAGTTGCAATTATCAAGATGAGAGTAATGAGTAGTATATCTCATCATATCTCATCCTGAGAGGGCACAAATTTGCTATCCTAATTGCTGAGTAGATCAAGATCTCATTTAAATGTACCTAAGATGTGATCCTCGAGATTTGATCCAAATCTCCATGAATCATCCAACGGAGTCTTGCTTCCATATCAACGAGCTGTTTAGTGATCACAAACTCATGATTCACCATAATGATTAAGAGTGCTTTAGGTATGCTAAGTT
>JXCR01140703.1:0-12287 GCA_002079205.1 Phalaenopsis hybrid cultivar | reverse complement strand
AAATTCTGTAATTTGATTGAATAAAATTAGAAATCAATAAAAATTTCGCACTACAAACACCTTCAAAATCACACAAAAATAAATATTTCATTTTAACACTTATTTGAAAACAAAATCATCATTAATTAAAACATGATTTCCATCTACAAGCACCCAAATGAAACCATATAGGATTTTTTTAATATGTTTAAGTATGAATTTAATAATACTTTTGGGCTTCATTCGGTGGTCTGGCAATTGTTATTTGAAAAAGTTGTCAGAAAATTGTGGTGAAAAATTAAAGTTGAGGTGTTAACAATTTCTATTTTGGTAAACTTGTAGTCGAATTGTTGTTTCTAACTCAAAAGTCATCTTAACATGTTTGGTTATAGCGTTCCAAAAGTGTTTAAAATACAAGAAAGACCAACAAGTACAAATAGCTCAACCAAAGGGAACTAATCATCATATTCCCATATAACACAGATTTCTTGCCAAAAATTGCATCCAACCAAAAATCCTCTCAAACAGGTTGATTGATGAAGATAGAGAATTCATATCTTGTTTGCATCAATTTCTCGTTGACACTTTCTTGTTGTGTCATTACCTCTCTGCACCATTTCACTACTGAATGTTTGCAATGTGGAGTACTGTGTCGCTTCACTGCATAGGTTCGACTTCAGGGTTTGAGAAGAGGCTTGCAGTTGATGTGATTTTGATACATATGTAATTATAAGGGAGACGGTATTTATGTTGTACTCCTACAAAAAGCAGAATGCAAGCAAGCTACCACGGAACACCATAATGCTTTCATGGATAGACCCATCCAGCTCCGAAAACAACTTCTAGTGGACACATTGTAGCATGTGGAATCTAAATAGTAAACAAAAATTTAAAAAACATCTTTTTCCTTAAAAGTAAAAGCAGGACAGTGCATTGGGAAGAAAAATAAAATCTTAGAAAGTGAAAATTACAAAATATTTATTTAGAAAAGTCAAAAGCTAAATGCAGTGCTTACTTTATATGGTTGCATAAAAAACATGATTATGTTTACTTGAAGAGACAATGCACAGATTCAATAAATTGAACACATCTTTAAGCCACAGAACGAGACAACAATGATAAATGATTTGGGCTCAACACATGGTAAAGTCGAGTGTGAATAGAATATAAAAATGAGAAGTAGATTCAAGGTTCCAATTTCAATGACTTACAGCACGTAGAAGAGTCCTTCTATCCCTTTCACGAGCATTTTTAATCGCCTATAAACGAAACAAAATTAAACAAGCCTCCAAGGTAGCATAAATCATCAAGGGATAAACATCATAAAGGCAAATGAGATAACCAACTTCTTCAAGGGCCTTTTGCTCAGCCTCAACCTCTGCGGCATCCCTACGAAAATAATAAAAAGATCAACACCCAATTCAAAATCAGAGGAAAAAGTTTAGCATTCTAATAAAATCACCTCCCCACAATCTGGTCCTTGTTGCAACAACACTTAGCACACACATTGAGATCCTTCGCACATCCTATGCCAAATATTTTTCATACATTCAACAAGGACATATTAACTTATAAAATAATCAGTGAAAACCCAGTCCAAAATAACTAATCATTTGTATGTAAATTGAGATACTTGCCCGAGCATACACTATGATATGCTTGGCGAACCACTCTCTTGGTGCACTTCTGGCTGAAAAAAATGCACAAATACTATCAAACAGAATGAAAATAAGGTGCTAAACACTATACATTTAATACAGCTTAAAAATCAAATATAAAAAAAAATCATGAACAGAGATAGCTCATTTGGTGCTTAAAATTAGAAAAATGCATCTAAAGACGATAACACTAGTTAGAAACATAATTTGGCTGGATGTAGGGCTGTTTGAAACATATATTAACATGTACTGAACTAGAACATTGCTTAAAGTTTGCCAAAAAAAAAACATTTCCAAGGCATCTAAATTCAAAGGCATTTTATATCCCAATTTATTTGGCTTGGCAGAGTCTATCAAATCTGGTATAAAGCGAGATTTACAGTACCAAAACTTGTGGGGTCTCATAGGTTCTTCGATCCTCTAGGTATTGTTGTGACCTTCCTTCTCTTTTTTAGATGGCTAGCTTTCCCTCTGTGAAGCTCACATTCTTCAATGGTGTTACCCCTCCCTCTCATCAACACATCCACGTCCCTCCTTAGAAGCCAAGTCATCATCTACTCTCTCTCCACCCACTTCATTGGCTTACTTCTCCCACATTTTCCAGGGCTTAGACTTGAAACACGTTAAGGTATTGTCCTCTCCTTCTAACTCTCCAACACCCCTTGCTTGCCAACTGCATTTTGGTCCCGATATCTATTTTTCTAATTAAATCCCATGTAAATTTAAATCTTAAATCCTAAAACAGACATTTTAACGGTTTACCATGAACTAGTCAAACTTAGTAGAGGTCATACCAAACAATTTTAACAATTCAATAGCCATAGGATTTCCTAAAACCAAGATGGTTTCAATCCCTAATTTTTGCCAATCAAACTTGTATTTAGAAACCAATATTGATTTGACAAATCTTCCTAATACTCCATCAAAAATAATGATTTCATTTTCGCACACAAAAAAATAATAATAATAAAATCATCATTCTTCAAAATAAAACTTTAGAAGCTAATCATTTTAAGCGAAACCAACAAAAAATGGGCTATTAAGCATTAAACTATCATCCTACCCGCATATCCTACAATTCAAAAGTTTAGCCATTTATTTTTAACTGCCGATTTAGTTTTCTTATAGCATTGTCCATTCTAAACCTGCTTTATAGTGAGTTTTACTTACATGCTACTAAATTTCTATATTTTTAAACATCAAAACTTACATATTTATTAACTTATGAAATACTCTAACCACCAACTGACGTAAAAACATCATTAAAATTAACTTATATAAGGTGACATATACATTTTCATGCATAGGGTTTGAAGTCATTTGAATCTATATAATAAATGTAAAAATTTAGATGTTAGATATCTGAGCAATTCAGTGATACGTATGTGAATTCACCAACTGTCTATTTAAAAGGAATTAAATGAACTATATCAAACGAAAACAGGATTAGTTGGTAATAGAAAATGGAAACTGACCACTTGGCAGGCTCTACAAGAGGCTTATACTTCCCATACCTAGACATTCAAAAACAGGAAAAAAATAAAATAAAATAAAAAGATTAGAACATCTTTCATCAATTTACAGAGGGATAATCATTAACGGAAAGGAGTCAAAGCAGACCTTCGCTTCCATTCGATCTGCTCCTTGCATCTTGGGCATACCCCGGTAATATCCGAGTAAGGCCGAAACTTTCCCCCTAGTTCCTACAAAAAATAAACATAATAAGAATCAAAGAAGACGGAAGTGACACCAGAGACGTGCTTAATGGCGAGAAGGACCTTCTCGTTCTTCTTATGACCGGCGTTAGGATTCCAGGCGAATTTATTCTGATGTTTCGGCGGACCCTGCCTAGCCGACATCGATCAGTCGCAGCAACCTAAGAAGAAATGAAAGATGGAGAGAAGTAGAATGGGTTGCGAACAGATGAGCAGCAATGATATGGCGAATAGAAAATCGGTCTACGATCCGCGCGCGATCTGCTCTTCCTGGGTTCGAACCGCTGTTCTGTCTAATAAGATAGTAACGTTTCTGATGTATTTTGGTGGTTCCATTTAATTTTTTTTTTTTTCTTTTTAAAAAAATAGAAATAATACGGTCAGGATCGGACACCGCATGCAGAGATGCATGTGGTGTCCGTATGCAATAATTTCTCGGTCTTCACACGGAAAAATTATTGTGTTTTGCGTGCCGGTGTTCGGTCAGAGTAGTCAATGTTATGGCGACATTTTAATAAAACAAAAAAATAAAGAGATGGAATTCAGTGTTTCAGATCGTATACCGCACGTAAATTTGTATGTGATATTTATACGCACTAAACGCTCGTGCAAAGAAGTCTTAATCGACGGAATATGGATTGACTGGTGGAGGGATGTGAATTTAGCTAGGAGAGAATTTTAGCCCAAATCTCGAACACATTAAAGTAAATGAGTCGAACTATTAGTTAAAATATTAAATATTTGATTATTTTTTTTTTGAAATAAATTTTAAGTCAATCCCAAATAGATTGGAAATCGGATCGTTAATAGTTTATGGCTATAACTTTAACGAATTTAGCTCAAATATCGTTAATCAAAAATTGATTCAAATTTTGGCTCGGATTGAAATAAACGAGCAGAGCTACTAGCAAAAACTTTGGATTGAATTTTCTTTTTTACCGATTTGAGCCGACCTTAGCTGAGCTCGAAATCAGATCATATTGACAGCTGAGGTTGGGCACTTGGCAAAATATGAATTTAACTCTTTTATGTATTTGATCTAGATTTAATTTGATCGAAGGTTTAATTTGAGAAAGCATTCGAGCTTCGTTTTATTCGGTTGTTGTTTTAAACACTGATGTGCGTTTTTTTTAGTTTGGTAAACTTGTGTCTCCCTATGCCACCGAAAACTTTTCAGTGTAACGTCAATTTGTTATTGTTTTGGAACTCTTATGACAATGCTCGTTCCGCCACACGGAGCTTCGCCGAACAGCCAAACTCCTTCAAATGAGCCCAAAGACCGATTTGACTAAGCTTCTTCTTTTTTTAAAAGCTGGTTTAAAATGTGCTTAAAAAAAAATGATGTTTTGACGTTTAACTTTTTAAAGTTAATGTATTATTTGGATTCAAGCTTTGGGAAAGAGTAGCCTTTTAGCCTAAAAAGCATTGATCTCTGGCCTATAAGGCAAATTGAGACAGAGAAAATTTTGCGTACGTCTTACGTACGCAGCGCTGCGTATGACAGTATGTTACAGGAAGTGTATTTGAGAGTTACATCTGCGTTATACCCCTATAACCTCTCTGTAACATATTTGTACATTCTAGTAAGTTCTGCGTTTCTATAGATTACAAGTAGATCACATGGAGGTTATAGGGGGTATAACGCAGATGTAACTCTCAAATACACTTCTTGTAACCTACTGTCGTACGCAGCGCTGCATACGTCTTACGTACGTAAATTTTTTTCCTGAGGCAAAGCCAATGAGAACAAACAAAAAGTTGAACAATAGCAGGGAAACATAAGTGAAAAGGGGGGTAGGTGGCGAAATAAGGAAAGTAGAACGAGGTTAATTTTGACATTTCGATTTACGAAATCGCAGAACGGAAAAAAAAAAAAACTTTGTTGTGTTTTCGATTAGAAATATGGGAGAATGATGTTCCAATTGAAAAAATATTATCTTTGAAGTCCATACATAAGATGTGATCCATCGGAAAAAGCGAAGGAGGGAAAAAAAAAAAGACCTTCGGTGGATCACAATCGTTGTCCGGATGCAACTTGTGCCGAACTCCGGATGTAATATTTTTTTTTTTTTTTTCCGTTCCAGTGGGGTTAAATTTCGGAGAAGTTGAACCCCAAACAAATCCAAAGACTTTTATCAATGTTTCATGGAAAGGAAGCCTCCTCAAACGAAGCCTGGAACTTGTATAAACCAAATTCTACTAGTTTAACCTGTTTAGTATATGAATCTTATCCTTTTTTAATTAATATGAACCAAATAACTCAAATATGACCCATATAACACAATTAATTAGGCTTTGAATCTGAATAGTAGCCAAGTTAATTTCAAATTAACTTTGAATTACTCTAATCAACTCAAAATTTTACTCTAATAATAGTTGGGTTTATATGCTTGACTCAAGCCTGACTTAAATAGTAACCCAATATTTTCATGTAATGGAATCTAATTTAGTTTAAAATTTAAAAAAATAAATAAATAAATAATATTTATTTCAACAAAATTTAATTTTAGTTAAACATAATATTATCTCTTTTACAAGTATTTTACTTGAATTTTAGCTTTTATGTTTTATAAAAGTTATAATTGAGAGAAGAAAAAAACCTATTATTCATTTTCTTAGAGAATTCCCCATTTAAAGGAAGCAAAAAAAACCTTAATTATGACCATTTTATGCATAGTTCATATTTTTAGAATAATTAATGAGTCTAATAATATAACCCCATTTTACACATATAGTTTATATTATTTTTTATTTTTAAGTTTGGAATTTTAAATAAATAAATTTATTAAAAAGAAAAAAGTACTAATAATAATTTATTGCATCAAAATTATATATATATATAATTTCACCTTTAGAACAATAATAAAAAAATTATTTTATAACACTTGATAAAAATTATTATATAATTTCTTAAATTTTTATCATAAGAAACAAAGTAAAAAATAAAATTAAATGAGGTCATTATATCATAACAACCATAAGTTTCACTTCTTCAACTTGATAAATTTTCTTCTTTAATGACTTCTTCTAATGCAATATAGATGACATCATACATATTCATTAAACCATGTTGAGGACTCAAATGTGACCCCCAAAATGCATCTCTTGCATGTTTTAATATTATCAACTTGATGAGTGATAAATACAAATAATTTAGGTGACCATGAATCATAAGATGATTATGAAAAAATAAATGTTAACATTTGAAGTTCTCGTGCTATGAAAATAAAGAAACTGCAAATATAATAGAAACATTCGAGCGCCAAAACAAACATCCACAACTCGACGAAGTCCTAAAAGCTCAATAACAATCTCAAGACAAGATAAGACGATATCAAATGCATCTCAGAAAAAAAATTTTGTTTTCCTTCTAACGGTTTGCCTTGGCCACACGTTCAATCTCGTCTTTCTTCTTGATGGCATAACTACAAAGAAAACGGCGACATAAACGCGAATGTTACTTCCAAAAACTAAACTCTCATTAACAATAGCTGATAAAGTTTAAACAAAGCAATAATGTCTAAAAAATTGTCTTTTTTTATAAAACCAGCAGCCAAATCATTTAAAAATTTTTAGTAATTTAAACGTGGGATGAATGAATACAGTTTATGCAGAGTTAATTTGTAGTCTGTAGTTCTGTAAAGAAAGAAATGAAGTTTTTAGCTGTTGCTCAAGTAAAAGTTCCTAGAATAAAAGAATGCTGAAGCTGATGAAGATGAAAATCAAAGCATGCAATAAATAAAAGGAAAATTGACATAAATAGCACACAATTCTTTGATCATAGTGTACATCAAGAATGAGAAGGCATGGATCTCAAGGACACCCATGGGGAAGGGGGAAGGGGATGCATGACCCATTGGAGCATATTGGGGATAGGGTGGGGGGACTTGCGGAACGACACGCCTTCGAAGGGAATAAAGGAATGAGAAATCAAGGGCGTATCATCCCAAGAAAACACACCAAAATCATGTTCACCTGAACAAAGAAATCGATTATTGCCCAGCTTAGCTAGCTCATAGTTCGTTATCATGCATTGGACCAAAGTGCCCACGCCATATCTACGTACCCTAGAGGCACAATATGTAAATATTTACAAACCTAGCCCCATAAACAACGGGCTCCCTCAATAATAAAGGCATCTGACAATTCATTACAGTGTTACTGCCCTCTCCCTTTCTTCTTCTCGTCCAACGTTCTATTCCTTAGGTGTTTCTCCCTGATAGATTCAGATTCAACATCCAAAAACGTGTTATGAGCGTGGAGTCATGTCGTCAACTAAATGAGGAGCATGGCGATCCCAAAGAGAGGCAAGCAACAAAGGGTAATAGCCAACACGAAACCCCACAAGAGGACAATGAAATGAGAGCCCATATCATAATAAGTGACGGCCAGTTTGCCTAAGTATTAAGGTGCGTTACCACTTTAGCGGGAAACCGGGCCCCACAATGAAAAACCAGTCACATGAGGTGGCCCCGGCACATGACGATGGCAGAGCGAGATGCAGTCCGGAAGGAGCAGATGACTCATAATATCAGGATAGTGCAAGGTCCGCCCAGATAGAAAAGCAATGTGTTGGTCGTGTGGAGGCACCTCGCCAATCGAAAAATGCCTTCTCCCTCCGCACATCAGAGGCGGAACCCCGAAAAATTCAAGCTACTGGCCCTTGAGGCATATAGAGGGAGGTTTGACCCCAACGATCATCACGCAACATTCGAGTGGGCCATATGCTTGCTCAAGATCTCAAAGGCATTCAAGTGATGTTTGCTTTTCACCACCTTGAGGTAGTCACCCTTGAAGTGGTTCCACGACCTTCTAGCAGGGAGCATCGGCAGTTTAGCTGACTTGAAAAGATTGTACCTCGTGCAATTTATCAACGCTCAGCAATCTGTCAAAAGCCAACACTCATTGTGGTAGCTTAAACAAGGTGAGCATGAGAACTTGCTTGGGTTCATAGCACGCTTGCAGAGGAAAATGCTAGAAGTAAAAGATCTTAAAGTTGACTCCCCCTTAAGCAACTTTAAGCAAACCTTGGGGTGTGAGACATTCTCCTACAACCTCACCATCAACAAACCCTAAGATCTAGCGGAAATTGATAGAAAAGACAAACAAAGACATGTTGGTGAATGAATCAACCCCAAAAAGGGAGTCAGTGGGACGTCGAGCCCAGAAAAATTATCCACGCATCGCGAACAAGCCCAAGAGAGGAACGTGGATCACTGGCTTGACGTCGTTTCGAAGAAGGCTAGACCTCCCATGACAATGAGAAATTCAGGAGACATGAACATCATGGTTGTTAAGCACGAAGTCAAAACCCACAGCCGATCTGGTACCATGAAAGGCCGACACTTCGTTACGAACGACCGTACAAAGACACCTTGTGAGCTACCCCGCTGAGAGTATCAATGGCGGAAGTAGGGGACGACATCCAGAAAGCCCGCCCCGATGAGAGCTGGAAGCTTTCTCCGGAATGACAAGAAGTACTACAAATACCATCCTGACCGTGACCATGATCATGACACGGAAGAATGCAAACACTTCCAGAGCCTTATCGAAGAGCTAATCAAAGCGGGTAAATTAAAAAGAGTTCATGGCCCTCAGACATCCAATTCAAAGACAAGGGAAAACACTAACACTGGAGACCCCGCCCGGACCTAACATAATGAACGTCATCCACATCATTGTGGTAGTTCCAGCAGTCCTTGGGAGAGCAGGCCCCCCTTCTGAAGAATCCATAGAAGATCTATTAGAGAAGTTCGTCACCCTCATTTCTGACAGTCGACACGAGGAAAGTCCGTAGAGACAATCAAAAACCCTCAAGAACTTTCTCTAGAGTCGCATGAACTCCGACAGATGACCACCAACATCTCCTTCATTGGCAGCTATATCACCCGAAGCAGCGGCCATCCTAGGGATCGAATCACCGCTCCCAACAGTCCCCAAAAGATGGCCCGTGCAAAAATCCCCATTTGTAAGAAGGAAGGTCGTTGGCACGCATCCTGTATTAGTGAAGGAAAGAAGGGAAAATAATCTTACCTAAACTCTGAATGACCTCATACCAAGTCCTACCTCCTGCATCGTAGGATGGTATATCACCCACAAATAGCTTTTCACCAAATGCAGGATTGCCTCCATCGATTTGTTGGTCATCAAAAAAGATAGGAATACTTGAGAGAATCCGCGAGAGGTAAGCCATAGAGGAAACTCCCACCAACGAGCCCGACAATGGAACACCCGATTTGTACTCAATCATGAAAGCAGATCTCAACATGACGCGGATCAAATCCAATGATTCCCCCTTCCCCGTTTCTTCCGCTGATTTTTGTCTTTTGATCGGCTTCCTTTTCGACGTCTCACCCGAGGGACGACGCGATCTGATTCCAAGAGCAACCAACACACTGGCCTTATCGGCAACTTGCAATTTGGAATCAGACAACATTTTCATCACGAAACTACAGACAAAGACAAAAACACAGATAGAGAAAACAAATCCAAAAAGATGAAACCACATCTCACATATTTTTATTTGATGATCGCGGGCTCAAAAATATACTGCGTTTATTTATAGCATTAAATGGTAGTTGTTGAAATATTCGCTTGCAGTAAAATTTTCTCATATTTATTGAAGTCATCGTTATCAAGGAACAAGAAAATTGAGGAACTTTAAAGTGTACATCAAGAATGAGTTGGCGTGGATCTCGAGGACACCCATAGGAAGGTAGGAAGGAGAGGTGTGACCCGTCGTAGCTTGTTGGAGACATCCCAAAGTCATCAAAATGTCCCAAACCACTGTCGAATAAGGGGAAAGTAACACATCTTTGAAGGGAAAAAAGGAATCGGAAACCAAAGACTTATCATCCAAAGAAGACACCAAAAGCATGTTCGCCAGAACAAAGAAATCGCTTACCGCCTGGCCTAGCAGACGCCCAACCACACTCGCAGAATTTATGGTCGTTAATATGCATTGGACCAAAGTACCCCAGCCGTATCTACATACCCTAGGAGTAGAGTATGTAAACATCTACCAACTTAGCTCTGAAAATAATGGAGTGCCTTAATAATAAATGCATCTGACAAATCATTACAGTGCTATTGCCCTCTCTCTTCTTCTCATCCAATACTCTATTCTTTAAGAGTGTCTCCCGAAGAGATTCAAATTCAACACAGACTGTTCATTTAACATTTAATTTCTTAAAAACCTAAAAAAAAGGTGATCTTATACTTGTTAGAATCTTCTTATCAGCATGTTCTTTTAATAGCAACCAAGTATAATTCATCTGAGTTATCAATTAATATCATACAACTTTTAATCACACATTAATTATTTTATTTGGGTTTATTTAGACTCACATTAAATTTTTCCGGTGCCATTGGGCATGCCTCATCGACATGTTCAATTTTATTGTAAGTTTTTTAAAAGAAGAATTCATAAAATAATTAATTTATTTTAAAAAAAAAATTAATTGAAATATTTCATTGAGATCGTCCCTGAACAAATGAATTGATAATACATCAACTACATATTCAAATATTAGCGTAAAAAAAATTCTTACGAGGAATAAATTAAGGCAAAATATCGAACTCTAGATGGTTCACATGAAATCCACTCTATAATTAAAATCATAATAAAAAAATCAGACATTCTAAATTCAAAAAAAAAGTCATAAAAAAGATTAATGTTTTGATCTAAACTCATTAGAATGTGCAAGAAATTTTGTGGAAGTAACACAAAAAATAAACAAAACAAACAAACAATTGTTAAAAAAATATATAAATAAAAAAATATATAAATTATATGAAATATAATGATTAAACATATTAAACAATAAAATAAAAATTATATTAAGATGAACTTTTATGTTAATAATACAAAATGATATAATGAGTATATATAAGATCAACCGAAATTTATAATTTTTTTTTTTATGGTAATGTTATCTAATTAGTAATTATTTAAAATCAAGAACATGTTTTTTTTTTACATTTATGACTTTAGATAATCCGTGTGCGTATGATCTATTTATAATTATTCTTTAAATTAATTTATAGTACAAGATTTAACTTTAATAACTTAATGAAAATTTTTAAATTTATTTTCATATTATAAATCAAAAACTGAAATTAATATTTAAGCCACAATTAATACCATATAAAAGAATTGTAAATAATTGGGATAATTACATAGATAATATTAGAAACTCTAATATTTATAACATTCATAACACCTTATATATATTACTTAAATTATCACATAAATATTAAAAAATAAAATAAAACTTTAACTCTTATTTTAATTTTTTATATCATATTCTCAATAATTTAATGATTCTGAGTATTAATTTAAATAATTAAATTTTGAGCTTCATGCCTCATCACAATTGTTGGTTTGAAAATCTTTTGGCATCATCATTATCATCACAGCGGTCCATTCTCAGAGTAAATGATATATAAGAATTATCCATTTTGGTCTAGTGCCACACCTGATTCAGCCTATCCTCCGTAAGCACGGAATCAAAAAACCCGAAAGCAGATGCGACACTAGAAAAACTCGTATAAGTAGACTAAAAAAAGACAATTCTTATATGACATTTTAGTCTGAGAATGGACCATCGTGATGATAATGAGGGTGTCAAAAGATTTTCAACTAATGGTTGCAATGACACATAAATCTCAAATTTTATTTATTTACAAAATTAAAACTTATATTCTTTTTTAACTATGATTAAAGTATTGAGAATATGATAAAAAATAAGAGTTAAAATTTTATTTTATATTTAAATATTTACGTAAGAATTTAAATAATAGATATAAGAGCTTATGAATTTTATAAATATTAAAATTTTTAGTATTATCTATGTAATTGTACCAATTAGTTGCACTTCTTACATATGGTATTATTAATTGTCGTTTAAATATTAATTTCAATTTTTTATTTAGT
>JXCR01140701.1:393-51729 GCA_002079205.1 Phalaenopsis hybrid cultivar | reverse complement strand
TCGTTCATAAGACGATGGTCTTGTGCCAAAGATGCTAGACATCAAAGGAAAATATGAATTGGCTGGAATTTCTAGAAGGGTGAGTCTCAATTCTAGTTTTCTAAGATGGTCCATAGGAATTTCTAGAGCTAGAACCTAGGCTCTAAGGAGGAGAAGAAAAGACCTCACAAAAATGAGGTCAACAGCCACAAGACTTTATTAACAATACAAATATGCCAACATGCCCCTATCCCTTACACAGTAGAGAGTTACCCACTTAATAAAGAACGCATGCATTCGAACATATCAATCATGACATGATCCTTCTTGCTCTAACATATAATGTTCCAGAAACTCTAAATTCAAAAGAATCATAGTTTATCTTACATTCAAAGCAATTCAAATAAAAATTATCTATGAGCAAAATCACTAACCAAGCATATTATTATGACTGTTGATTTTCAAGAATCTTTTCGATCTATATGCCACAATTAACCTAAAAAATAACCATATCTTATTTATTATTTTTATAATAAATTATTTTGAGCATTGGTTTTATAAAATCTATAATATACTCAAAAATTAAAAAAATTAAAAGTTATAGGAAATGCATTTTTATGAGTACTGTACATTCTTATATAACAAACAATGGGTTTCCACACACAAACATCCATTAAACCTAGGCCTAAATCTATATCAGTGATTCTTCTTTTTTTTCAAACTCTATTATGCTATACTGGAGGAATCATACCTAGTAATTTAATATTAATCTATGTAACTAAATGCATACCTTATAAAAACAATAACATATGGTTACTGCTATCCCTCATTTTATTCTCTTAAAAATATCACACAAGCATCTACTTAATTTCAATTTATTCTCAAAGGCGACTTAATTCTTTGTTAATCATAGAAATGACATAATCTACAATCACCGGAAAATAACTATAAACGAACAAGGCATGTTTTAGTATTAGGATTTATCTAGCTTAAGTATATTAAGATGAACGTGCTAATGATGTGAGGAGGAAGAGAAGAATAAGAAAGAGAAGAAAATGTCCAACCTTTACTCCCTTTTCCCTTCCCTCAGTATCCCTCAAATGACCTTGTTAAAGCCATCAAAGCCGCTGACTAGATGACCAAAGGTTCTCTTTCCTTGCACTCAAATTTTTTGGTTGACCTCTATCGTGCTCAAAGGAAAGGATTATTTGTGCATGCTAGCCGCTCTCCGCGCTCTCGGTCTCTTCCACTAGCTCACCCATAGTTGCTTTCTCACTTGCCCTCTCTTGTGCAGTGCTCTAAGAATCCTTATTTGGGACTTAAAAGACAAAGTTGTTGTGTGGGATTGGTGAATATGGCTTGCTTAGGTTGTTTGGTTCAAAAAATAAATAAAAATAAAAATAAAAATAAAAATAAAAATAAAAAAGAAAAGGAAAAAAGAAAGGGTTCTTACATTCTCCTCACCTTAAAAGAATTCCATCATTGAAATTCAAATCAAGTGCATAAATCATAAATAAGAAATTTACACACAGGCCTAAGGATAAAAGCATATATTTTACTGAAACACCAACACTATGATTTAAACATATGTCGAGTGTTGCTCGTGTCTTTTGATTGCAAGGATGAATCGACACAAAATCGTCAACAAAAGCAATCTTTGTTAGGTTTAAGATATACTACAAATCAATTTTATGTCTCAAAGTTCACATCAAAGCATACTACAAGCATTGAACATGAATCTTCGCATCTAACAAACACATCGTGAGGCTTATGCAAAGTACTACTTTGTATAGTTATTCACTCAGAAACTTACACATACAGAAATGAGGCTCTACCCAACTCCTCACATATACATATAGAACAAGAACTTTCTAAATGACATTTATTTAATAAATAATCATCATAAACACCAAGGCCACAAGAAAAAAATCACCAAGCAAACAAATCTTGCTCTAAAAGCTATCAAAGCTACCAAGCATAGCATTTTCAAAAGCAAAACCTCTCAGCATACCGCATTCAATATAGATGGATATGATAAGTATGAGAAGCATGACTTCTCATTAATGCATAAAATCACAAGATTTTATAAACCCATAAAACCTCACTAGACAATCATAAATATAGCTCCGGTGTCGATGCATAAAATTTATTGTATTCACCTTAGTATGCATGCTAATCCTTAGACAACAAAAGCATTACAACATAATGAAAAAAAAAAGAAAAAAAAAATCTCGAGCTATACAAAGTAAAACATGTTTATTAAGCAACCCCTGCTTTAATAAATATTCATCAAAATTATTGTACACTAATAGCTCAAATTAATTAAATAATTAAATAATTAATATTATAATTATTTGTTTGGCTTGTTATGTAGCTCATATTTGATTTGTTCATTAAATAGGCTGGTCGAACACTAACAATTTTTTTGGAGCTTTATTTATAAATGAGCCGAAAAAGAACTTTTGGCGATCGCGTTTGGCTTGTTTTAGCCCAAATTAATTAAATAACTAATGTGACAACATTTTTATTTTGCATTAAAAAAATGCTTAATTTAATTATTTTTAAATTCATTCAAACTAATTTATAGTTCAACATGAGTTGTAATGAGCAAACAAATTCGAATTGAGTCTAACGCAAATAATGTAACGAGTCTTTTCGAACACTAGTCTATTTTAAACAAAAAACTTCCAGCTAGTCGAACTCGAAGAAGCATTGAGCTTGCTCAAATTCAACTCATTTACACCCTTGCTATTTTTCGTTGAACGTGTTCAACCCACCTAAGTTTATTTTCAATTTCTTTAAATTTAATAAGTGCTAATTTTATTGTTTATCTAATATAATCATTTTTTAAATTTATTCTTTTAAGTTTTTTCCATATATCAGTCTTAATAAGCTCCTCTCTNGGATGTTGGGGCTTGGGCCATGAACGTCATCAGTTCCGTGGGTATAATCATGGCGAACAAGCAGCTTATGTCTCCTGCAGGTTTCGCCTTCACCTTCGGTGAGTGCTCATGCTTGCGCTTCCCGGCTGATCGTTCTTTCTTTATGTCATTCTTCTAGCTCGCGGTCGAATTTTCTGAGGAAGAAAGTAAGATCTGTCATTAGCTCTGCTGTTTTCTACTCCTTGCGTACCAGTCTGTCTGAATATCTTGAATTTGGTGCGACTCTACGAAATCTGTAATTTCCGAATTAAGGTTTATTTATTGTCCCGAATTTCTCTCTTCGTTTGAATTGGATAAAAGCGAAGGAAATACCCTGTGACTTATAAAAATGTCGCAGTTGGGTTGATTTTTTTCAGCCCCTCTTTTCTTTCACAGTTAGATTACCAATATTCAAAAGTTTTATTATTATTATTATTATTATATTTTTAATTTCTAAAATCCTAGCTCCTATCCCTTTACGGATCGTTTGTACATATGTGTTTTAATTATTGCTATTTCTATTTTCTAAAGAGAGATTATTAAGTTATTGAAGATCCTGCATCTTCTTTTATTTTTTTGCATCTTGGGTTATCATCTCTACTTCTAGAAAAGATCAGGACACAACCATAGTCGAATCTGTTTGAACGAATACCAAACATTGTTCAGCTTTTTNAGAAAGGGTGGTAGTTATCTTTTTCTTTAGCATCAAAGTAAAAGTAGTGTCCCTTATGTAGAAGACAAATTTAGGATGCTCCTTAAATCATCTATGTCTCTGAATGGATCACTATCAATATATTCTACTAGCATGAAATTGGAAGATGATGAATAGAGCAACTTAATTGTATTGTTCATGTGGTACATGATTCTAGCTAATTAGTAAACTTCTAGTTGGTGCTTTTTGCAATCTCTATGTAGTTGTATACCCCAAGGATAGATTCACAAAAATGAAAGGCAATGAGGTGATCAAGATGGACTCATCAAATTGGTTTGAATAAAATGGACCTCACCATCCTATTTTATGTAGACTTGCTAGCTGAGTGACTATGACTTTGCGATAAAAACGAGTATTGAATTGGACATTTTGCTAAGCTAACTACCAATTCCTTAAATCTTAGTTTTATTTAAAAATTTGCCAAAAAAAAAAGAAAAAATAAATAAAAAGAGTTTTTAAGAAGGCTTTTAAGTAAGGATTTATACTTCGCAATTTATTTTGAAGATTTTCTAATGAGAGATAATACTCTTGATCTATAGTTTACCTAAAGTGAAATTACAGATGAATTTAATTAGCATACGTTTAATTTTTTTTTTCAATTAATAATAGTATTGTTTCTTAGTCTCCTTTGATGACATAAGAAATGTAAAATCTTGGATTTATTAGGAATACTTCTATCAAAATCAATTGAACTATTTCTTAAAGATTATTATTTCTCAAAAGATTGCAAATCTTCAAGTATGATAGCTTACATGCTCAAAGACTTCTTGATTTACCTATTCTCTTTTTCTATTTCTCTTCGAAGACTTACATATAACACAAAGTTTTAAGCAGCGACTCACCAAATCATTATTAAATGAAGATTAAAGAACCCAACATAACATAGAAACTTTTAACTTATAAAAGCAACAAATTACACATATAAAAACTTAAGGTATACCAAAAATTAATCTCTTAAACCTATAGTTTACAAACATGTTGAATAAAGACCATAAAAAGTTGGACAATTTCAAAAAAATCTACATAAATTTAAAGTTAAAGTAATGAGAGAATGAACTAATTTTTTTTTGCCCCATTTTTATTGAAGATGACACTTCTTCCCATCTAGACCTTAGGATCTAGTCTTAGAAACTCTTTTAGAAGATTTATCTGGAAGAGTAGACTATAGTTGAAGCCAAACTAAAACCAAATGAAATAATTTCTCTTTGGTTCAAGATCAACTTTGATATTCTTTAACTCAATTAATTAAATTTAAATGAACCAAAATTGGATTATTTAGAACCAAGCAACCTAGCTTCTTCTTATGACTTATTGTACTCTCATGCCACCCTTACGTAGGACCCTTTAAACCACATGAAACAAATTTATCTTAAGCCCTAAAATATATTTATATGATTCCTTTGTTTCTTCTTAACTTAATTAAAGCTAATTAAATATTTAAATGAAGCAAAGAATCAATTGGAAAATAAATTAAATTGAACAAAAGCATGAAATCTTAATTTGATTAAAAAGGTAAACTTAGCTTAACATGACCTATATAAGTGATCGATGAGTTAAAGATCACCTAATTTGAAATTAATGTAAGTCAAATTTAGAAAAATATAAATAAAGGATTTTAAAATCAAAATNTGAAGATTAAAGAACCCAACATAACATAGAAACTTTTAACTTATAAAAGCAACAAATTACACATATAAAAACTTAAGGTATACCAAAAATTAATCTCTTAAACCTATAGTTTACAAACATGTTGAATAAAGACCATAAAAAGTTGGACAATTTCAAAAAAATCTACATAAATTTAAAGTTAAAGTAATGAGAGAATGAACTAATTTTTTTTTGCCCCATTTTTATTGAAGATGACACTTCTTCCCATCTAGACCTTAGGATCTAGTCTTAGAAACTCTTTTAGAAGATTTATCTGGAAGAGTAGACTATAGTTGAAGCCAAACTAAAACCAAATGAAATAATTTCTCTTTGGTTCAAGATCAACTTTGATATTCTTTAACTCAATTAATTAAATTTAAATGAACCAAAATTGGATTATTTAGAACCAAGCAACCTAGCTTCTTCTTATGACTTATTGTACTCTCATGCCACCCTTACGTAGGACCCTTTAAACCACATGAAACAAATTTATCTTAAGCCCTAAAATATATTTATATGATTCCTTTGTTTCTTCTTAACTTAATTAAAGCTAATTAAATATTTAAATGAAGCAAAGAATCAATTGGAAAATAAATTAAATTGAACAAAAGCATGAAATCTTAATTTGATTAAAAAGGTAAACTTAGCTTAACATGACCTATATAAGTGATCGATGAGTTAAAGATCACCTAATTTGAAATTAATGTAAGTCAAATTTAGAAAAATATAAATAAAGGATTTTAAAATCAAAATCAATAAAAATGAATAAAAATTGAAAATAATTGAATTAAGATTGGTTTAATGGGTCACATGATCCATTATTAACCTAAACTAGTATTATTAAACCAAGCTCATTTGAAATCAAAGTAAATATCAATCCAACCAAATCAAAAACTTCCTAAAATTCCTACCTACACTCCCAAGCATTATCATCACCACTTGAACCTAGTTTAGCCAAAATTAAGCTTGAATTGAACCCAACCACAAGCAAGTTATGAATTAAATCACAAATTAAATAACCAAGAATAGAACCAGCCCAAAACTGGTGAAATATGGTATGACTTGAGCTAATTGAGAATCCTTCCAAGCACTGCACAACCATTACACTTACTAGGAAAACATTTCCAAGCTAACGAATGTGCTTGAGTTCCAATTAGACTACCTAACTAGCAAAATGAATATCCTCAAAACACCTAGATAATCTCAATTTGACATTCTTAAGTAAATTAATTTTTTTATGCAAAAACAATTAGGTAAAAGACTATTTGTGCCCAAATAACCTAATTTTGATCTCCTCACAGCCAGACGAGGAGGCTCTTGCGAGGCAAGCGACTATAATGAACGAAGAAATCTACCAGTTACACGAGCAGATACTAGAAGACCAACATAAAGTCTAGGACTCTATAGCGAGCAATACAGAGACTTTAGAAGATAGTCGGGGTAAGCAGCCGATGACATCTGTGTAGGAGGAGGAGGAGGAGGAGGAGGAGGAGGATGGAGATGATGAGTATCTTTTTTTTTTTCTATGCATTATGTTGAAAATTTATTCTAAAATTTTTAGATTAACTTTATAATTCTTATTTGAGATGATTTATGACAGTATCTTCCTTTTATAAATTATCTTATTTAAAGATTTGATCTGTCATATGACTATATTTAATGTGTTATGTGATGTGAACTGTGCTTTTGTGCAGGTTGTGGAAATGTAATTGATGTTTTTTTTTTGTTACAGGATTGTATCATATTTGCGTTTGTTTTTGGACGCAAAATTTGATGCTACATCAACAATATTATTTCATTTTCTATGGTATTTTCTGACTTATATGAGACGGTAATCCGACTTTATAATTCATCGTTTGATATTTACAGATCTAAATTTTGATCCAGGTTTCATATAAACAAATCTGTTGTTGATATGATGCAACAACAAACGCAAATTATTTATGTCGGAAAATTTTCACGTAAATTAGACACAAATGACATTACTAACCAACGAATTAACAACATAAAAATTTGACGTAAATCGGATGCAAATCCAACAATAACCCTTAAATATCGTTAAATTTGTGTATGATCTAGCTGACACAAATATGCTTAGCTTTTGTAGTGGAACCTAAATCAAATTTAAATCCTAAAATCCATAAAACTTAAATTACCTAAACGTAAATCATCCAATGATAAAAAATTAAACTTATAACACATGAACCATGACATAAATTTAAAGATTAATCACGAGTCATCTCACTAACCTCAAGTTTTAAGTAGTTTCATAGTCCATAAACCTAGATTTTAGTTAGGCCAATAGTAGTTGTGTTTGTTATGCTATGATTATCATTGTTTTGTTTTATTATGATTGTGATGGTTTTGTTATTGTATATTGACACTAAGACAGTTGTTCTGCATAGACTAGAAGTAAGGTGATACTTTTTGGACTAATGTGTGTTTTTTTTTTCAAGAGATTGTGGTAAGAAAATATAAAAGGGTCCATGAAACAACAAGTAAAATTTTAAACTAATATTTTTTTGTAGGTGCAAGCTATGCTTATGACCCATAAATAAGCCGACTTAGTAGGATAGGGGGCTTGGTCTTTGAGATTATAGATGTTTATTAGCTTTTTTTCTGCTAATCCCTTCTCTTTTAAGATTTTTAGATGGGCCTTTTACCTAACATAACTTTGAATCATTAAAATTAAAATATTAGTTGAGTCAAACTTACTAAAAGTTTAAAATGTAAAATTTACATTAGTTAAATGCATTTGTACCAGGTTGTCCAATCTTTAGGGTTAAGTTGCAAGTCCTACTACATCAATTCTAAGAAAATTAAAAGCTACTACTCTTAATGTGTATGTGAATAACTCATAAATTTAAAATATGGGCTTTATTAGTTGGTTGACATCTTCATGTGGTGTTATAAGTCTAGAAGGGTCGAGAAAGATTACAAATCAGAGAGAGAGAAGTTAGTAAGTCTCATTCTCTCTCTTATACTAGGTTTAAGCCTCTTATTGTTATCAGCAGGGTTCACCTAAGTTTATGTTTTGAGATGGTTCTATTGGTTTTCCATTGGATTTGTTCTATTGTATCACTGGATTATAATGAAACTTAGAGTGTCAATATTATCATGGCAATAGATCTTTAGTTTCTACAATAATGATAAAGATACTATCAATCTTGCATCTAATGATCAAAGATTCATTTCAAAGATGGTCATATTTTCTAGCTTCTCATCATTTCTATTTAGTTGACTGGAAATGATAATGACTTAATGAAAGTAGTGAAAACCTAACCATTTTTTACATGTAAAGTATCAAATTGGCTTGTTGACATTTGAGGTCGTAAATTTTTTATCATTTAACTTTCTTTTCTCTTTTATACAAAAGTTGGAGCTTCTCTCGTGTTTTCTTAGTCGAAATAGTACTTGAGATCATTTTTTTTTAAAACTATAATCATCTAAAACTTAATTAATGAGGAAGAGTGCATTTCTTATATATCTTATTTCTTAATTAAGTCTATTAATATATATTTTTACAATGAAGATATAATTGACTCGTCACTTGGCTCATGGTAGCCTTTTTCCCACAACCATCTAAGAATCATGCAATTTAAGAAGTGTCTTCAATTTTGATGCTAATAATTCTAGTTGCATGTCCTGAACTTCGAATAAAATCATATTATTGTTTGGCACCTCCCTTGTAAGGAACATTTAGGTTTGATCTCCATTTTGTTGGAATGGGAAAGCTTCTAGGATTAGGTAAAGCTGAGAAGACAAATAGTTACTCCATTTTGATGGAAGGCTTTACTTATTTTATTTCTTGTTTTGCTAAAATATATACTCAACATATCATCATTATTTATATTAGTGACATCTCCTTTAAAATTATGAAAATAAATTCTAATTTGATGGTCACAGTTAGTTCCATAGAATTCTATTTTTTCTTCTATTATAGAGTTCATTAATTACTATTCAGGATTTTTTATAAAAATGAGTCCTGAATAAATTATCTAGACGCATCAAAAGACATTCCCAAATTATAAACTCATTTTCAAACTTTAATTTGGATAAACAAACCTCAAGTAATCATGGGCCAAAATGATGTTAAATTCCAACATTATTCATATAAAACATAGAAAGTCAGAGGTAGACAAGAATAGTTAGGTGAATGAGTGGCCTGACACTCAGAGACAAAATTCAAAATGAATATGTCTATGATAGGGATGGTGTAGCTCCAGTAGCAGACAAGATTAGAGAGCCTCATCTCAGATGGTTTGGTGACATTAAACGTCGACTATCTCATGATCTGATCAGAAAAGTAGATGTTTCATATTTAACTTATGTGAAGAAAGTCAGAGGTAGACCTAAAAAGACTCGAGCATATTATAACAAAAACATATCCCAATCTATTAGAATTCAATGATAATATAACACTCAATAGAACGCAATAGAGAAAAAAAAAAGGATTCATGCACCCGACCCCACTTAGCGGGACAAAGGCTTGTCATCCTATTCATATAAAACACAAATATTATGAAATCATTAGGGTAAAATCACCTTTTGGTTGATTAGATAGGTTCATTGTTTGCTGAATGTATGGGTGAACAATAATTTTGTTGGCCGAAAGCTGTTTGGATTTTTGCTGGAGTTGATAGGATAGATAAAAATAAATTAACTTAAAGTCGAATCAAATCGACACATGCTCTTCAAATATTTGCTAATAGCATGCCACCATCAGTTTGGCCGCAAATAAACGCAGAAATCAACGACTGCGAAAAGAGACATTTTTAGAAAGAAAGGTTCGCGGACGCATTGTGAAAGTGCATGCTAAATGGTATTGGGGGGCGTATTTTCTGTCCGGACACCTGATGTAACTCTACGTGCGGTGTAGATTATTCCCGAGCTATTTTCAGGTTTTTTTTGGGTTATTTTTAATAATCCCGAAATAACCCAGAAATAACTTAAAAGTAATAACCGCGGATTATTCCGGGATTATTGAAACTCAGGAATACACTGCGGCGCACGTAGAGCTACGTCAGGAGTCCACAAAGAAAAATTTTTAGGTATTGGGAGAGTACTTAATAGCATAATTTTAGTAGGGTTTAGACATAAATTTAAGATGAAACTAATCAAATACCAAAAAAAAGTTCAAATAAAATATAATCCTCCGTTAAATCAAAATTTCTCGTCTTTCATTTCTTTTATGACATAAATGAAAGACCAAGATTTCTCCGTTTGGATGTAAATTATTGATTTATTAAACCTGATTATTAGGTGGATTTAACGTATTTAAATTAGGAAGGAAGCATATCATGTTTTCATCCACAAATATTACTATTTTTTTTTTAATTTAACCCTGTTGGATTTGATAAATTAAGATTTATAAGATTTATTAAATTCTATTTAAGTTAAATCCTAGGTGTAGCCAAACACCCCCTAAATTTTTTTCTAAGCAACATATTCATCAAGTTTTCATAAATCTAAATTTACTAGATTTAGGGTATGTTTAGGGCAGTTGCAGTTTATTGAATAATCTGCTGATTGGCTGATTAAAAATAATTTCTCGATACATATGTGTGGTGGCTATTACAAATTTTTATTATTTTGGAAATGCCAGACCGTAGTTATTAAGCTACCACCGCACCCAAGCAGTTGCGGTGTGAAAATGTCGCTTTCAGCGTTTTGAAAACACATAAGCTGTCGAAATGCAGTTTACACAAACAGATCACGTGCTTTGCCAAAACGCCACCGCACCAAATAAATTGTCCCAAACAGACCCTTAATCAATTCTATTAAAGAGTAAGATGAAGTAAAAGCAGCTTAAAAGCTGAAAATAAATCTGGGCGTGAGAAAATTGAGACGTAATTTTCGGCATAAAGAGTAAGATCTTGACGCTTCTGTAACGTGAAGCGTGGGATTCCCTATCAATNGAACAGAACACGAGCTGAGCCTAAGCTCGCTCGTGTTCGGCTCGTTTACACCCCTACAAACACCCCCTAAATTTTTTTTCTAAGCACCAACTTCATCAAGTTTTGATAAATCTAAATTTACTAGATTTAATCATTTCTATTAAACGTCAGAGCAGCCTAAAAGCTGAAAATGAATCTGGGCGTGAGAAAATTGAGACGTAAAAAGCTAATGTGAATGTCTAATAACTTTTGGACTTAATGGAGCANTTATGGTTAAATAGTCAGTAAAAAGCTAATGTGAATGTCTAATAACTTTTGGACTTAATGGAGCTATGCCATGTGCCCCAAGAATCCCAACAATGCAAGAATTGAAAATAATACGTGTCAAATAGTTATTCATGGCTCGTCCCATCGCCCACAAGTCAGGTGTATGATGGCGTGTCACATACGAACTCAGTAACTTCTTCGAGTGGTGGCAACTTAAATTGTGACTTTACATGCTAAAAGATGACAGATCAGGTGTATGATGATCATGTGCCGACCCATAAATGATTGTTCGGATATGGAGCAACTGAATCTAATATGTTCTCTTAGTGTGGTACCCTACAAATTGTGACTTTACATCATTAGAAGATGACAAATGAGGTGTATGATAATGTGGCGACCTGTGTCGGATTTAATAATTTTTTTGAATGGTGGCACCCTGAATTGTGACTTTACAAACNTAGTTATTCATGGCTCGTCCCATCGCCCACAAGTCAGGTGTATGATGGCGTGTCACATACGAACTCAGTAACCTCTTCGAGTGGTGATAACTTAAATTGTGACTTTACATGCTAAATGATGACAGATCAAGTGTATGATAATCATGTGGCGGCTCATGAATGGTTGTTCAGATATGGAGCAACTGAATCTAATAAGTTCTCTGAGTGTGGTACCCTACAAATTGTGACTTTACATCATGAAAAGATGACAAATGAGGTGTATGATGATGTGGCGACCTGTGTCGGACCTAATAATCTTTTTGAATGATGACACCCTGAATTGTGACTTTACATACTAAAATAATGTCAATATCTTTCTGCAACGCTCCACACACACAATATCTTTCTGCAACGCTCCACACACACACACACACACACACACATATATATATATATATATATCAAGAAATTTATAATGGAAAATCCGTCAAAAAGCACTACCTGAAAATTGAATTTATTTATTTATTTTTCCTTAAAATGTCCTTTTGATTAGATTTTTGGTGGCCTACCATGTGCAACAAAATCTTCATATAATGGTAGTATAATGAGCTAAGNTATATATATATATATATACAAAGTTTATATATATATTGAATACAAAGAATACAATATATATCTATTAAAAATTTTTTCTCAAGTCATTTCATCCAAGTTTTTTCCATCAGTATCTTGCTTTAACTTTTTTATGTTTTATCTTTAATCTTGAAAAAGGATTGAGTTTATATATGTTATGTATATACCTTATAAATTTGCTTAATTTAAATAGCTTTTGGAGTAGTTCTTAATAAAGTAATAGGGAATGGGTTATATTATATTTTTATGATAGAAGATTCTCTTAATTAGCCCTTTATGAGTAAATGAATGATGATATTATTTGAGTGTGCCAGATTCATAAAATTCTCTCTTATTAAACTGATAAATAATAGATATTGAATTTCATATGAAATAAGTGCTTCCGGTGTGGATGTAGGTGATATGTCCCAAAATCACAAAAATATTAATTAATTAGCTTGCATCAACTTCATTTACTTATGTATTTTATTCTTAGAACTCTATTTATATATCTATGCAATGGTTTGGATGCCAACAAATTTATATGCTAAACAAGAATGAACGAATCATTATAATTTATTATGTATAAAAATTATATCTAACTATCATATATCATTCCATCACATCATCATGTCATGTTTCTCAAGTGATTGTATAGTTATGATTGACATGTTGAGTCCATCTACTACTACTATTATGACTAAGAATTATAATTCTTATACATAAACTTTACGAACTTTGAATCTTCATACACACAACACAATTCTTAAATATTTACTAACACACAAAACTTGCCTATTTTTTTTCCGCAACACTTGAATCTTTAACATCACATAACAAATACCACTCTTATTAACTTTTTTAAAATAAAATATATCTTTTTGTGTATATATTCATAACACCAAAATATTGTTATTAATGTAAATATCAAACTATGGATGTTAAATATGTAAATGCATAGGCATTGAGTGGTATGTGAGCAAATCTCTCTAATATCCCTATCATCCATACTCTTATGCCCTCATATCTATGCTAACTTATATTTTCTTGCATTTAATAGATTGTTATGTTCCTTATGAATTTGCAGAGTGTACAAGAGGTTTTAATGGCTAGCTTAGAACCACACATGCATGGTGATAGTTTCATATAGATTTTCTCTTGTGAGCTTTGCATGACGCACATTGGTTGGCATGCACATATATTTCCACACATTGTCTAATATATGTTAGTTTGTATGACCACCAGCCCGTTGTCACATGGTATGTGTGGAACAACTTTTCATAATGTATTTCAAAGGATGCTATGACAATTATTTGACTATAATTTATGATTATTTTTAGATTTTTCATTTTTATTTTTATTTTTATTTTGAGAGGGTGTTTTAACAATAAAATCTATTAGAATGTTGTTGTTGTATGATCTAAAATAAAATTTTATAAATATTTTTATAAATATGTAATTTTTAGAAAAGTTTAGTTAAGATCAGCAATTTTTGTAACCAAATCTACTTAGAATATAGTAGCTATATACAAAGATTAGGGCTGTCAAAATGGCTCGTTGTTCGCGAACAGCATGTGTTCGGCTTGTTAAGAAGCTCGTGTTAGACTTGTTCGCTAAGTTAACGAGCCAAACACGANATATATATATATATATATATATATATATGATATAACTTCATTGGGCCCACCAAAGAAAATCAAGAAATTTATAATGGAAGCACTACATGAAAATTGAATTTATTTATTTATTTTCCTTAAAATGGCCTTTTGATTCGATTTTTGGTGGCCTACCATGTGCAACAAAATCTTCATATAATGGTAGTATAATGAGCTAAAAAGTGGCCAAAATTTTGTGGGACAAGGCCCAATCAATACTAAATGATGTTCATATTAATCAAATTGAGATTGTAAAGTTATATAATAATGTCTATATCTTAATTAGACAACACATAATTAAAGTAATTTAAGCATAAGTGAAATTGATTTAATGTTCTATTAAAGTTGTCAGTCAATAATAATTTTATTTCCTAGATATAATAGGTATATTCCTATCATAATCAATGCTAATGATCCCAATTATATTATATCTATAAAATATGACAAAATCTAGATTATCATATGCCTATTTCATATCCAAAACTCCATTTGATTTAGCCTTTATATTACATTATTATTTTTCATATGTAGATCACACAAAATTTTAAGAAATGATTAGCCAAACTATAGCTACATAATGTACAAGTTAATCAAAACAACTTGTAAAGTTTAATTCCATTGAATCAACACATTATGCAATGAAGATAGACATTGTNAATAATTTTATTTCCTAGATATAATAGGTATATTCCTATCATAATCAATGCTAATGATCCCAATTATATTATCTCTATAAAATATGACAAAATCTAGATTATCATATACCTATTTTATATCCAAAACTCCATTTGATTTAGCCTTTATATTACATTATGATTTTTCATATGTAGATCACACAAAATTTTAAGAAATGATTAGCCAAACTATAGCTACATAATGTACAAGTTAATCAAAACAACTCGTAAAGTTTAATTCCATTGAATCAACACATTATGCAATGAAGATAGACATTGANAACCACTATCGACTTGTCATCATTACTCATTCATTGTTAACTAACTAATATTGTCCAACAATGATCTTCATTTGATCATCATTACTGGTTTGTCGTGAACCAATAGCTATCATTCAATTAACATCATCACTTAAGTTTCAAATAGACAAAAGACTGAAAAATTAATAGGATTTACATTCATGACTATAAGAAGAATATCTTATTTATATTAAACATTTAAACTATTATTTATGTAGCCAATGACTTTGCTAATCTTATCATATGGATTTGATGATGAGATGATTTTATTGAGTAAGTCATCCAAATGGCTGGCGTGTGGAGTTCGTCACTAATAAGAAGATGAGAGGAAGTAGTTATGAGATATCATCGGAAGAATACTATTAATGGGATAACAAGGTGTGTAAGTCTTGAACTCATGATGATAAAGAAGATGATAGGAAGTCGTCACAACATTTTTGCGACATGAAGATTCACTTTTTAAGTTTATATGAAACATTACAGAAATATATGCGACATGAAGAATTTATACTACATTTTTATATTCAAAATTAAATAAATAAATAATAATAAATGATATAAAAATAGTATAACAATGTTAAATTTAAACTCTAATATTTTTTTCTTAATTATAATATTTTATATGTTTCAAAACAATTATTATTAAAATAGCATTCTCTAATATTTTTAAGATTTAACATTTTCAAGAAAATGAAAAATTTATATCAGTCGAGTATTTTAAAACTTTAGATGAAATGCTTCATCTCTTTATTTAAAATAGTAAATATAAGAAATTGAAAATATATGATACAACATTCATTTTTTTTAAATACTTTCTTACAACATTGAAAATGATTTGTCCTCGAGTTGATTTTACCTTGGCTCAAGGAAAACTCGGACTTTTTTAGCTTGATCCTAAGTCAAGCCTTATGCACTAGAAAATTCATTCAGTCAAGCATAAATCTTGACATTTTTAGGATCTCAAAACCATCAAACATTCAAACCAATAGCATATAAGATCAATCTAATTATCATTCAAATTCCAGGTTCAGAAATTTATAATTTGAGCTAAACTTTAATGTAGAAAACCTAGAGATATCGAAAGCTCCTTATCTATTTAAGAACTTAAAGTTCAAAGAACTAAATTATCTCTAAATGTTAAATGCTTATACTTGAAGTAAATATATTGAGGAGATAAATTTGAGAAACTTGAGATTGCTTAGTTTTGAAACCAATAAAGCACAATGATGTATAAAAATAGTGTAGATTAAGAAGAATCGTGTGTATCAACTAACAGAGCATTCAAAATTTTAGTTCAGATGACCACGATGCCCCCAACTAAAATATTCGGGCTTACTTTTACACATTAGAGGGGTTTGGTAAAAAGTTCCTTAAGATGCTAAATGATGATTTTTAGCAGGGAGAATTCATAACACTATTTGTGGATAAGAACAACCGACAATTATCATCCATAATTGTTAATGCTTGATGTCACCACCATCATTAATGCTTGATATTGGCGCCAAGGCTAATCTCAACATTAATGTATATCCTTGCCACTACAATTGACTCCCTTCACAGATTCTAGCATTGATTTCATCCATCATTGTCAAAACTGAATCTTATCATCAATAGTAAAGTTGATGCTAATTGCCAACATTAAAGACGAGCCCTTCACAATCATTACTATTATTTCTAACAATGTTAATGCTACCATTGTCTCTAAGAATGATTGTGACATCATCAACAACCCTAACGTTCATAATCTCTGGTAATGCTTTTGATTG
This sequence comes from Phalaenopsis hybrid cultivar, assembly GCA_002079205.1. NCBI lineage: Eukaryota > Viridiplantae > Streptophyta > Magnoliopsida > Asparagales > Orchidaceae > Phalaenopsis > Phalaenopsis hybrid cultivar. The sequence goes on along the minus strand of JXCR01140701.1, from coordinate 34,863 downwards.
ATGGCATTATTAAGATTAAGTTTTGGTATTTCCACCAAAATTAATGCTTATTATCACCACCAACATTGAGAACTATCATCTCCATCATGATAATGCTAACAATTGCCTCTGAGGTTGATGGCCTCGTTTTTTTATAACATTTAGAATCATAATAAGTATAAGGTTGTTATTTATTATAGACACCAACATAGATTCTCACTATCAACACTNCATCGGAAGAATACTATTAATGGGACAACAAGGTGTGTAAGTCTTGAACTCATGATGATAAAGAAGATGACATGAAGTCATCACAACACTATCTTAATGGGAAACACCATCAACATGATGGATTGTGTTCAACAGTCTCAAAACCCTCGTTGTTAAAAAAGTGTTGAGGAAGTAGCCAAGTTGGGCAAAGGAATTGAGAAAGTTAACGAGAAGGTGATATTCTTTTGTTAATTAAGAGAATTGAATGCTTTTTAAGCCAAAAAGTTCAGGTGTTATATTGAAAAATTAGATAATTTGGAGTATAATATATGTAATTCATCTTATAAAGTATGTTATTAGGCATTCATAAGCATAATTATGATAAAAAGTAGTGTGCATATAAAATAATTAGTTCTATAGCCTAATAGCTTAGTTGCATTTGTATTTTAAATTTAGTTATACTGATTAATATTTAGGTTATATTGAGCGAATAACATGTGCAATAAAAATCACTTCAACTTTAGGCAAAATGTATAAGGATATCCTAATAATTTTCTTGTTTTTTTTTTAATTTTAATTTACTTCGCATTTACATACATTACATATGATAAAGATTACAAAATTATGATGTTTATTTCTTTTAGTATTTTTCATCAACTTGTGTCTCCAGTTATATTTTTAAGAAATATTGAAAAAATAGTTTATTAATCTATATGCAAATAAAAAAAGTCACTTTTTAAGTTTATATAAAACATTACAGGAATATATGCGGCATGAAGAATTTATACTACATTTTTATATTCAAAATCAAATAAATAAATAATAATAAATGATATAAAAATAGTCTAACAATGTTACATTTAAACTCTAATATTTTTTTCTTAATTATAATATTTTATATGTTTCAAAACAACTATTATTAAAATAGCATTCTCTAATATTTTTAAGATTTAACATTTTCAAGAAAATGAAAAATTTATATCAGTCAAGTATTTTAAAGTTTTAGATGAAATGTTTCATCTCTTTATTTAAAATATTAAATATAAGAAATTGAAAATATATGATACAACATTCATTTTTTTTTAAATACTTTCTTTCAACACTCAAAATGATTTGGCTTCGAGTTGATTTTATCTTGGCTCAAGGAAAACTCGGTCTTTTTTAACTTGATCCTAAGTCAATCCTTATGCACTAGAAAATTCATTCAGTCAAGCATAAATCTTGACATTTTTAGGATCTCAAAACCATCAAACATTCAAACCAATATCTTATAAGATCAATCCAATGATCATTCAAACTCCATGTTCAGCNTTATTTAAAATATTAAATATAAGAAATTGAAAATATATGATACAACATTCATTTTTTTTTAAATACTTTCTTACAACACTCAAAATGATTTAGCCTCGAGTTGATTTTACCTTGGCTCAAGGAAAACTCGGTCTTTTTTAGCTTGATCCTAAGTCAAGCCTTATGCAATAGAAAATTCATTCAGTCAAGCATAAATCTTGACATTTTTAGGATCTCAAAACCATCAAACATTCAAACCAATAGCTTATAAGATCAATCCAATGATCATTCAAACTCCATGTTCAGTNTTCGATCTATATGCCACAATTAACCTAAAAAATAACCATATCTTATTTATTATTTTCATAATAAAATATTTTTGAGCATTGGTTTTATAAAATCTATAATATACTCAAAAATTAAAAAAAATTAAAAGTTATAGGAAATGCATTTTTATGAGTACTTTACATTCTTATATAACAAACAATGGGTTTCCACACACAAACATCCATTAAACCTAGGCCTAAATCTATATCAGTGATTCTTCTTTTTTTCAAACTCTATTATGCTATACTGTAGGAATCATACCTAGTAATTTAATATTAATCTATGTAATTAAATGCATACCTTATAAAAACAATAACATATGGTTACTGCTATCCCTCATTTTATTCTCCTAAAAATATCACACAAGCACTACTTAATTTTAATTTATTCTCAAAGGCGACTTAATTCTTTGTTAATCATAGAAATGACATAATCTACAATCACCGTAAAATATCTATAAACGAACAAGACATGTTTTAGTATTAGGATTTATCATAATCTACAATCACCGTAAAATATCTATAAACAAACAAGACATGTTTTAGTATTAGGATTTATCTAGCTTAAGCATATTAAGGTGAATGTGCTAATGATGTGAGGAGGAGGAGAAGAATAAGAAAGAGAAGAAGATGTCCAACCTTTACTCCCTTTTCCCTTCCCTCAGTATCCCTCAAATGACCTTGTTAAAGCCATCAAAGCCGCTAACTAGATGACCAAAGGTTCTCTTTCCTTGCACTCAAGTTTTTTGGTTGACCTATATCGTGCTCAAAGGAAAGGATTATTTGTGCATGCTAGCCGCTCTCCGCACTCTCGGTCTCTTCCACTAGCTCACCCAAAGTTGCTTTCTCACTTGCCCTCTCTTGTGCAGTGCTCTAAGAATCCTTTTTTGGGATTTAAAAGACAAAGTTGTCGGGTGGGATTGGTGAATATGGCTTGCTTAGGTTGTTTGGTTAAAAAAAAAATAAAAATACAAATAAAAATACAAATAAAAATAAAAATAAAAAAGAAAAGGAAAAAAAAGGGTTCTTACATTCTCCTCACCTTAAAAGAATTCCATCATTGAAATTTAAATCAACTGCATAAATCATAAATAATAAATTTACACACAGACCTAAGGATAAAAGCATATATTTTACTGAAACACCAACACTATGATTTAAATATATGCCGAGTATTGCTCGGGTCTTTTGATTGCAAGGATCAATCGACACAAAATCGTCAACAAAAGCAATCTTCGTTAGGTTTAAGATATACTACAAATCAATTTTATGTCTCAAAGTTCACATCAAAGCATACTACAAGCATTGAACATGAATCTTCGCATCTAACAAACACATCGTGAGGCTTATGCAAAGTACTGCTTTGTATAGTTATTCACTCAGAAACTTACACATACAGAAATGAGGCTCTACCCAACTCCTCACATATACATATAGAAAAAAAACTTTCTAAATGACATTTATTTAATAAATAATCATCATAAACACTAAGGCCACAAGAAAAAAAACCACCTAGCAAACAAATCTTGCTCTAAAAGCTATCAAAACTACCAAGCATAGCATTTTCAAAAGCAAAACCTCTCAGCATAGCACATTCAATATAGATGGATATGACAAGTATGAGAAGCATGACTTCTCATTAATGCATAAAATCACAAGATTTTATAAACCCATAAAGCCTCACCAGACAATCATAAATCTAGCTCTGGTGTCAATGCATAAAATTTATTGTATTCACCTTAATATGCATGCTAATCCTTACACAACAAAAGCATTACAACATAATGAAAAAAAAAAGAAAAAAAATATTGAGCTATACAGAATAAAGCATGTTTATTAAGAAACACCTGCTTTAATAAATATTCATCAAAATTATTGCACACTAATAGCTTAAATTAATTAAATAATTAATATTATAATTATTTTGGGTTGTTATGCAGCTCATATTTGATTTGTTCGTTAGATAGGCTGGTCGAACACAAAGAATTTTTTTGGAGCTTTATTTATAAATGAGCCGAAAACAGAAGAACTTTTGGCGATCGCGTTTGGCTCGTTTTAGCCCAAATTAATTAAATAATTAATATGACAACATTTTATTTTGCATTAAAAAAATGCTAGCAAACAAATTCAAATTGAGTCTAACACAAATATGGTAACGAGTCTTTTCGAACACTAGTTTTCTTTAAACAAAAAAATTCCAGCTAGTCGAACTCGAAGAAGCATTGAGCTTGCTCAAATTCAACTCATTTAAACCCTTGCTATTTTTCGTTGAACGTGTTCAACCCACCTAAGTTTATTTTCAATTGCTTTAAATTCAATAAGTGTTAATCTTATTGTTTATCTAATATAATCATTGTTTAAATTTATTCTTTTAAGTTTTTTCCATATATCAGTCTTAATAAGCTCATCTCCACCGCACTTAATTTGGCAATATGTGATCTTTTCCATTAGATATTCATATTTCATATTACACTAGAGACACATTTTTATACTAACCACCCAACCTTAATTCTAGAAATTGTATCTTAGTTATATCCACCCTTTTTTTTGTTTAATATATCCAAAATATTTAGTACCTTCACTTCCAGGTATCACTCTAATATTATACACACTAAAATTATATTCTCTAATTTTTGTTTTTTATTTCTAAGTTGTTTATCCTAATTAACAATTACAACTAATGTTCAACAAAATTAACACATCCTTCACAGTTTTCTATAGATTTATCTAATCGATTTTTTTTTCCATACTCAAGTATCAACTAGTTCTGTAAGATATCTTCCTACTGTATAATACTTCTGTCGTATCTTAATCTTAACCTCCTAACATAATTCTCTAAGTTATATTTTTATTTATTTCCATTTTTTTGTACTAGATTTAAATTATTTTAAATTGTCACATTTATTTCATTTTATCTTTTATCAATATTAATTAATAGTTATTAATTTCACGTGCTAGAAAATTGCATATCATATATGTCGTCTTTGGCCTACTAATTTTAAGTATTTTATCTTCCAAAATGATAGACCACGTGATTTAACATCACCTTTTGATAGTGAACAATTTAAAAAAGAAGCTCCTGAGCCTTAAAAGTGATTAAGGAATTGATAACCCTTTTTTCAACATTAGAACCATCACACTGACACTCTTGGAGATTTTTTTCTCCTCTCTGGAGGTGCATTAAAAACTTGAGAAGTTTTCATACAAACCACATAGTTATTATATATTTGTATGTCTAACACCTAAAGTTTGATATTTACATCTATAACACCTTAGTATTTTTGATCTGATATTAGACATTTGAGAGNTATCACTCTAATATTATACACACTAAAATTGTATTCTCTAATTTTTGTTTTTTATTTCTAAGTTGTTTATCCTAATTAACAATCACAACTATGTTCAACAAAATTAACACATCCTTCACAGTTTTCTATAGATTTATCTAATCAATTTTGTTTTTTTCCTTACTCAAGTATCAACTAGTTCTGTAAGATATCTTCCTACTGTATAATACTTAAGTCGTATCTTAATCTTAACCACCTAACCATAATTCTCAAAGTTATATTTTTATTTATATTTCCATTTTTTTGTATTAGATTTAAATTATTTTAAATTGTCACATGTATGTCATTTTATCTTTTATCAATTTTAATCAATTGTTATTAATTTCACGTGCTATAAAATTATATATCATATATGTCGTCTTTGGCCTACTAATTTTAAGTATTTTATCTTCCAAAATGATAGACCACGTGATTTATCATCGCCTTTTGATAGGGAACAATTAAACAAGAAGCTCCTGAGCCTTAACAGTGATTAAGGAACTTCTTTCAACATTATAACCATCACACTGATACTTTTGGAGATTTTTTTCTCCTCTCTGGAGGTGCATTAGAGACTTGAGAAGTTTTCATGCAAACCACATAATAATTATATATTTATATATCTAACACCTAAAGTTTGATATTTACATCTATAATACCTTAGTATTTTTGATCTGATATTAGACATTTGAGATTTATGGATGTAATTATGAAAGTATGGATGTTAGGTATATAAATATGTAAAAATTGTGTGCTATGTATGTAACTGCCCCTAGAGATTTCTAAAAGCGGGATGAACCGAGATGAGGAGATAGGAAAAGAAGACTAATGCGTAAAACTTGGAGTATACCATGCTCTCCAATCTTTCATTGCCCAGTGTATTACATAGCTATAATTATATTAAGGAGAGAAAAAGTGCCATATACATATCTTTGGTGACCGAATTGGTTATGATATGACAACACTCTTCCTTTGGAACCACCTGAGGTAATTATTTTTGAAGGTGGTGTAGTGTTGCTAAGACCCTCCCGCAAGTTGATGGATCGTGGAAGAATTGTTAGCTTGGTGCGAAGTTCATGAAATTTGCACTTGGAGAGAGCTTTAGTAACTATGTCAGGCGGTTGATCCTGGGAGTAAATGTATTCAATTCGTAGTTGTTTAGAGTGAATTTGATCACAAATAAAATGATAATCGATCTTTATATGTTTCATGCTTGCGTGGAAGATATGATTGTTTGCTCGAGACATGGCAGTGATATTGTCATAGTGAAGTGGAGTCGGTTGGTTGGTGTCAAAGCCAAACTCTTGAAGGAGCTTGTGAAGCCATGTAATGTTTGTAGTTGCTGTAGCCAGGGCCTGGTACTCCGCCTTTGTCAAGGAATGTGCCACCGTGAATTGTTTCTTAAGTGTCCACGAGGCTAATGTGTCCCTGAGGAAAGATCACACTCCTATGGTGGATTTGCGTTCTAGCTGATCACCAACCCAATCGGCTTCAGCGTATGATCGTAGGTGAAGATCTTCCAGTCGAACTTACAACCCAAAATGGCTTGTTCCTTTCAGATATCCAAGGAGATGTGTAAGATATTTGTAGTGGCTTGTGGGAGGAGAGTGCATATGTTGACATAAGTAGTTGACAGCCTAGGAGATATCCAAACGAGTGATCGTAAGGTATTGGAGAGATCCTGTCAATTGATTATAAAGAGTGGGGTTATGAAATGGTGTACCTGATTTTGAAGAGGTCGATTTGCATATAGGGATAGGTGTGCAGAGTGGTGTGCAATCCTCTAGTCCGACATTAGAGAGTAGTTGTAATGTGTACCGCTGTTGATTTAGGTGATAGGAGCTTGTTGATTTTTGGACTTAAATTCCTAAGAAGCATCCAATTGTGCTGAGGTGTTCGAGCTGGAATGTAGCAGCCAGAGTTTCGGTTAATTTGGAGGTTTCACCTGGATTGTTTCCCTTGATAAGGATATCATCGACATATTTTAAAACAAACATTGAATGTCATTCTGATGATATAGGAGGGAAGGATCCGCCCTGCTGAAATATAAACCCTTTATCACAAAAGAAGTCAAAGAAAGTAATAAACCATTGCCTCGGAGCCTGCTTTAGGCCATATAGTGATTTTTGTAGTAAGCATATGATTTGGAAGTTGTGGATTTTGAAATCCTGCCCTGCTGGTTGTTTAATGTAAATTTTCTCATTAAGGGTGCCATGCAAAAACCCATTGGAGATGTCGTATTGGAGGATGGGCCAATTGTGATGAAAATTCACCGTAACGAGTATGCTAATGGTAGGAAGTTTGGTCACTGGGCTGAATGTTTCATAGTAATTGACTCCAAGTTTCTGCTTGTGACCTTGGGCAACAAGGCAGGCCTTATGACGTATGACTTCTCTAAGGTTCATTTTTTGTTTTGTAGGTCCACGTGGACCCAAGTATGGGTTGTATGCTTGGTTGAAGCGGGTTGGGTTCAGTGGTTTTTTGGTGTGGTGAAGTAGATTTAGTTTCTGAATGTGTTTCAGGTTATCTGTTTTTGTTCTAGTGATCATGGGATTGTTTGGGGGAGGTATGTGAGGAGATGGTGGTGTGGGAGATTCTATAGGAGAATGAAGTGGGTCATTGTAAATGAGATGCGGCGTTGGAGGTAATGTAGGAGGTTGTTTAACCGTAGGTTGGAAGAGAGTTGTGGGTTGTAGGAAATAGGGTGGAATGTGGGCTGAATTGGATGGTTTGCTAGGTGACGGTGAGGATGGGTTTTGTAGAAAGCGAAAAGTGTTTTCATCAAACATGATGAAACACCATGTGTCGTGAGATGATGATTTTATTACCAAGGGGATTGTAGGATTTGTAACCTTTGTGATGGAGAGAAGAGCGAAGAAAAAATGCATTGAACTGTTGTGATTCAAGTCTGTCTTTGGTTTGAATTTTTCGCCATGGATAACAAGCACTTCCAAAAAGACGAGTGTGGATGTAGGTTGGTGGAGATTTATGAAGATGTTCATAGGAGGGTATATAATTTGTAGTTCGAGTAGGCATCCAATTTATGAGATGAACGGTCGTTAAAAGACCCTTGGTCCAAAATTTGTATGGGACATGAGCTTGAGGTAGTAGAGCACGAATGGTCTCCATAAAATGTCTATGTTTATGTTCCACCACTCTATTTTGTTCAGATGTGTAGGGGCAGGAGTATTGATGAAGAATGCCTTTTGTAGTTAGGAATTGGTTTAGGTCGTGGTTGTTATATTTGCCACTTCAATTAAAGCGAAGAATTTTTATGTAGGCATTGAATTGGTTTTGTTATAGATTAATGAAATTTTGAGTAATCATTGGCATTTGAGATTTGGAGTATATAAAAAAAACCCAACAAAAGCGAGAGAAGTCAACGACAAATGTACGTAATATGTATAACCTTGATAAGAGGGAATTGGGGATGGACCCCATACATCACTATGGATAAGTTCTAATAGATTGTAGTTGTCTTATAGCGGTATAAATGGTTGTTTGTGAATTTTGGTAATATTGCAAATGCTATAAAAAGTTGGAATAGATGGAATATATCGTGATTGTCTTTTGGAAATTGCAGTGACTATCTTCAGATGAGGATGACCCAGCCGTCTATGGTAAAACTCAAAGTAATGTGCTTTGGAGATGGAAGTAGCCAATGCTTGTGGTGTGATGGTGGAGAATGGAATGGAGTAGAGACCATTAGAGTTGGGTCTCTATAGGATCATTTCGTGAGTTTGTGGATCAAAGATAGAAAACGCAAAGGAGTCAAATGAGACAACAATGTTGTTATCTTTGGTTAGTTGATGAATAGATAATAGGTTGTGAGATAGGAGAGGTGTATGATGAATTTGAGAAAGTTTGAGCTTACGGTTGGGATTAGGGAGGATGCCATCACCCATGTGTTGAACTGAAACGGTTTGCCCATTGCCAATTGTGACTTGTTCGGTACCATAATATGGATTTGCAGGTTGCAGTTGATTTATGTCGGATGTGAAGCACGTTGTTGCTCCGGAGTCTAAGATCCACTCTTTGGACGTGGTCATAAGAGCATGAGGAGGAACCGTGGGTCGGTATTCAAGATTTATACGGTGCCAACGTATTGATACAGAATGCTCAGATTTGTTTTAAATTTGACAAATGACAAAGCAGTTGTATTGTTTACCTCCAAGGCATTCATTTGTGTATCCTCTGCTTTGGTTCGTATTTGAGTTTCACCCTCTACGTTTGTTGTGAAATTGACCTCGCCCCCGAGAAGCCATGAGGGCCATTTGGGTTTGTATGGATGTTGTGTTTGGCATTTTCAGTTTGGAGATTAATTTCCTCTCTGCACAGTAAGGAGTAAAGATCTTCGAGTGCTATTGGTTGAAGCATGGTACAATTAGAGGTCTTGAATGCATTGTAGATTGGTGGAAGACCATTTAACATGTATAGAATAATGTCCTCTTGGCTTAGGTGGGATCCGACAGCGTGTATCTAGTCTACTAGGTCTCAGATTATTAAGCGATATTGATGTATTATATTATACTTCATAGTGATGTGATGCAATTCATTCTTCAGTTGGATTACATGCGAGCGATTTGTGGGTTGTAGTTGACGTTGTGCGGTAGACTGTAGATGCAGAATATGGGTAAGGACAGCAGGGCTGATGCTCGAGTAGAGAAGAGCAATGAAGTTGTGGTCGAGCAGCTTCCATAAGTGAATTTGGGGATTCTCTGCATTGTCATTGTTGGCACTTTGGAATTGTGGAGGGCAGACAGCTTCCATCAAGAAATCCATAAAACTCATTTGCCTCAAAGGTTTTCAAGACTTGGCCCTTCCAGATGTGATAATTTAAAGTGGTAGGTTGGTTTTGGGTGAGGTGTTTGAGGTGGAAATTCAAGAATTTTAGAGCACGTGGGAATTTGATTATAGGAGCAGTTCAAAGAGTTGATTGGGAATCTGAGACCATGGATTCATCCATTTGCGGGAAGAAGAAAAGGGTTTACCAGATGTTGGGAGAAAGAGATCGAGTTTCCCGGCCACGGTTCTCTGATACCATAAAAGCTGGATGAGCCGATATGAGGAGATAGGAAAAGAAGAAGACTAATGTGTAAAACTTGAAAGTATACCATGCTCTCCAATCTTTCATTACACAATGTATTACATAGTTGTAAGTATATAAAGGATAAATAGAAAGTTCCAGATGCATATCTCTCATAACCTATTTGGTTATGATGTGGCGACACTCCTTCTCTGGGGACCACCTGAGGTAATTATTGCTGAAGGTGGTGTAGTGCTGCTAAGAACTTCACTTTTTTCATGATTCTTTTGGTCTTGTAGTATTCAAGGCAATGGCCTGATGTGTTTAGACTTGTCTGTTAAGTTATACTAAAATGTAGGAAGGAAACCTGGTGCATTAGTAGGAGTATTTCTCTTACTTCAAAGTTACCTGGGAATCTAGGTCTTCTGGATACATGAGTTTGGCCAACCTTTTCTTTCTTACGCCTAGTCATAGATCACCGCAAAATCTTGATAGGAATTTTCAATGAAAGCACATCAATCTTTATCTAATGTAAGATCATATTTATAAATAGAAGAAATATAATAATTTATTTTGTAAATGTATCTTGTAAGTCTCATGAATGAAATGAAGCAAGTTTTTTGAGCAATAATTCCTATTTGCTATCAGAGCCAACCCAATCGGCTCAAGTCTTCGTCGTCGTCTTTCTAGCAAGCTCTGATCCTGTAGGGTTTGATCGCGAAACTGCAGAATCAGATCGGGAGTCACTTCGTCAGCCTTGTCTCCTCAGTCGTCTGCTTCTTCTCGGCAGCGGGCTTTTTCTTGGTTGTCGGTGCCATCGGAAAAGGGATCGCGTCTCCTAGGATTCGGTCACGAATGGTGTTACGATCAACTTCTTCCCGACTGTATCGCGAGAGAAGCAGAGGGGAGCGGCACTAAACGAAGGAGAGGCACCGTGCGAAGGAGCGAATAGCGCTGGGAAGGAGCGGCACTGTGTGAAGAAGTCTCAGCTGGGAGAACATTGGATCATGGCGGAAGACAATAATGGGATGGTGTGAAACCAAAGTTTGCTACTAAGGTGAAGATGCCAAGACATTTGCTAAACTTACGAACCTTGCAGCCAGTGGAAATCTCTCGAAGGTAAAGGCTTCATTCAAGTTATCTGAGTCTGGAAAGCAGGCTAAAAAGAAACCGGTGAAGTTTCTTTTTTGGGTCGGAGAAACGTTGGGGTAATTTTTTGTAAGGATGTCGTTTGGAGACCGAGATAGTGCGGGAGTTAAATGACTTTTAGTGAAGATAGATCCTGAAGTTCTGAAAATCTTGGTCTAGCTCATACAGGGAGTTAGCGTCTTGATCGGAGCCACTACCTCAACATGTACTCTAATGCAGGTGAAACTAGATCTCCCTCCCGTGGATCTGAAGCTCGATGGACTGAATACATATCTGAGTTGGTCGCGCCAGATTGAGCCCGCTCTAATAGGGAAAAGATACTAGAAGGATACCTGATAGGGGTCGTGCCAAAGAGTGACAGTGTTGAGGGGATAGTGGAGAACCACATATGCATTGATTTACAGCTGGTTGCTCAATTTAATGGTTCCATCGATTGTGACATTAGTGAATGACATTCAAAAGGTGAATATCATTTAGGCAAAGCTGAAGAGAAATTATGTTGGTACTAAGAACCACATGAGGGTGTTTCAGATTCAGCGTGAGATATAGGCATTCGTTCAGGGTGATAGATCGGTTTAGGAGTACTTTATAGACCTTGAGCTACTATAATAAGATCTTGCTTACTTCTCACTTTTATCGAGCTATGTTGATCCAGGGTGCAAGAAGGGGGAGATCTTTACACTAATGAAAACTATGTAATTTTTGGCTCATCTAAGCACGACCATTGATAAAAGAATATCAGTTCTTCTAGCTCAGGCAACTATCCCTACAGTAGATGAGGTCATTGTTGTGATGATACAGAAGAAGGGTCGCATGAAGCTACACTTTTAGCTGAGTGGTTTTTCTGGTGCATGATCAACATTGGCTGTTGCGAGCCGAGGTATGCTTGTTATCTATGGGAGACTCACAAGTACTACAACTGTGGTGAAGTTGGACATCTGAGCAGCGCCTATTCTAAGCCACCTAAGGAATGAGAGAGACAGGTGTACGTGGACAAGGTGGAGGTCATTGTTGTGGTCGTGGGAGTTGCAAAGGTGGAAAAGGGGGCTACCGGACAAATAGAGAACGGGGGAGCGACATGTGTGATCTTTACTAGTGAGGATCAAAAGTGTCTGGAACTGTTGAAGAGGAAACAGAAAGCAACAGGAGATGGAGCTGGGGATGTTTCAATCCGTTGACATCAAGGGATAACATTGCCACTTATGCTTGCTTTAGCAAAGATACCAGTGACACACTTGCTCTTGCCTCTATTTCCACCACAGAATCACCAGAATGGATCACAGATTCCGGTGTTTCTCGTCACGTGATAGGCACTGTTGGAGAGTTCTCTTCATATAATCATTTAGCAGTACCAGAGAGTATACAAACTGCTGATGGTATAGCGCAGTCAGTAGTTGGTAAGGGTAAAGTGAGATGTACCAGTTATATGATTTTGTCCAATATTTTCCATTCTCATTTTTTTTAATAAGCATATTCCAATTAAAATGCATCATTTCTTTTAATTTTCCTTGGGTGATCTTTAAAGAGAAAATGGATGGGTCGGACACTTGGGACTTGAACCTGACATAGCAGACTCTGGTACTTGCACCGAGAGGGGATGGACTCAGCTTTGACATCTATGGTGGAAAGTGTTGCAGTAGGAGAATCTGAGAGGAACGTCGTGGGTATGTTTTACTGCTACATCACAGATATATGGTTTACTAAGTTGGTTGTATCGATCAATGTATGACAAAGCTAATAAGGAGAAGTCGGTGTGTGATGCTTGCGAGTTTGGCAAGCTCATTAGGAGCTCTTATGTCAGTTCTGGGAATAAGAGTTCTGGTGTGTTTGATTTGATGCATTTTGATGTATGAGTATCTTGTCTTATTAGTTTTATGAATGGTTATCAGTATGTTGTTACTTTTATTGATTATTTTTCTCGTGCTACCTGAATATACTTGATGAAACAGAAGAGTGAGGTAGTTGCTTGCTTTAAAGATTTTCATAAGGCAATCCAAACCTAATATGGTGCAGCTGTGAGACGTTGAGATCTGATAATGAAACTGAATGTCAACAAAGCATTTTAGACTTACCTGTCAACTCAAGGGATTCAACACCAAATCACATGCCCATACACACCAACAAAGAATGAAGTAGCGGAGAGGAAGAATCAACATCTTCTAGAGGTAGCCCATAACATGATGATGAAAATGAATATCCCACATCACTTATGGGGGCAAACAATGGTCACAATCACTCAACTTATTAACAAAATGCCCTCAAACGTGTTGGAATGGAAATCTCTTTGTCAGATGTTGAAAGGAGATAATAGTGAGATTCTTCCGTTGAAGGTATTTGAATGTGTATGCTTTGTAAAAGACAACAGATAATCTGTAGGGAAGTGAATCCCAGAGCTGTGAAATATGTGTTCGTGGGTTATTCTACCTGCTGGAGCCTTATTGAGAAGGGACTCTTTGTGAGTATGGTTGTTTCATTCAGAGAGTTTGAACAATACTGCACTCTGGAGTTGAATTCACTATTTGGCAACTCAACCAATGCTGAAGATATGAGGCAAAAGAGAGTGAGTAATAGTGGTGATAGAATGATGCAAGTGGTACCAATGTCATGTCATGTGATGTGGGATGAATCAATTGAGACGGAAATCGAGGAGATTGAACCTAGAGGTGGTGGGATTCAGGTTGAAGGTGTGCTAAGGGTGTATACACTGAGGAAGAAGCAAACCGAGGGAACAGAGTCTGTCGTGCCAACAATTCCCTTATCCTTGTCTTCCCTAACTCTTGAGACTCCCACACCATTCACATTTGATTCAAAACTCTCAAGTGATAATATTCATCCTCTGTCCACTCCTACCCCCCTAATTTTAAGGAGAAACAACCACAAATACAGAACATTTCCTGATCGTTTTGGGTAGGAACTAAACACTGCAAATTTTATTTCTTATTATAAGAGCTCACCTTCGCATGGAGCATTTATTGCATCATTGGACTTTGTCTATATACCCAAGTGTTGACAAGTTTCTAAAGAGGATTCCTTAGGTGAAAAGCGGCGACGCATGAAGAGCTTGGAGCTCTTGATAAAAACTAAACATGGGAGAGTGTACCACTACGAGCAGGGAATAAGACAGTTGGATGCAAGTGGAGCTTCATGGTAAAACAAAGTCCAGGAAGGAATATGGAGATATTAAAAGCACTATTAGTGGCAAAAGGGTACAGTTAGACATATGACATTGACTACGATGAAACCTTTGCACCAATTGCAAAGCTGAGCAATGTGAGGACACTGGCTTCTCTGGCCGTGAATGTTGGTTGGAGACTCCACCAATTGGATGTGAATATTGTTTTTCTTCATGGGGCTAGTGGATGAGGTATATATGGATATACCACTAGGATTTAGTACATCCCAGATTGTAGGCAATGTGTGTAGGCTCAAGAAGTCAGTCTCCTCTAGCCTAATTTGACAAGTTTAGAATGGCGATGGTTGGCATGGGATATCAATAGATCGATGCAGACCACACGGTGTTTTTTTGCATCATAAAAGTCACACTACCATACTTGCTGTGTATGTGGATGACATAATTATCACTTGTGATGATGAGACAGATTGTTCAACTGAAACGAAGATTGGGAAAACAATTTGAGGTAAAGGATTAAGGACAACTCAGATATTTACTTGGGATTGAAGTCGCTCATAGGCCTCAGGGGATGGTCCTATCCCAGAGAAAGTATGTGCTAGATCTTCTCACGGATACATGTATGAGGGGATGCAAGCTACAGTCTCTCCAATTAATCAGAAGGTCAAGCCCAGTGCAGAGGGATGTGAATCGGTTGATCGTGAGAGGTACCGGAGGCTAGTGGGCCGCTTAATCTATCTGTGCCGCACTCGATCATATATCTCTTTTGCAGTAAGTGTGGTGAGCCCTACATGCATGATCCAAGGAAGGGCCTTAGGATGTTGTGTATCAGATTCTGAGGTATCTTAAGAGTGCACCAGGGAAATGGTTGATATTCAGGAAGAATGATCATGTAGATATTGAGTGCATTTGTGATTCTGACTGGACAAGTTGTGCTGATGACAGACGACCCACATCAGGATACTGCATGTATGTTGGTGGCAACTTGGTCTCATGGAAGAGTAAGAAATAGTCAGTTGTGGTAAGATCAACAACAGAGGCAGAATACAAGTCCCTGACATTAGTAGTTGCTGAGATGATCTGGTTGAAAGCCTTGTTGGTTGAACTCAAAGTAGAGCAAGGAACTCAAATGAAGTTGTGGTGCGACAATAAGTCGGCAATCAACATTGCTAACAACTCGGTGCAACATGATAGAACCAAATTTGTGGAGATTGATAAGTTTTTCATCAAGGAAAAGCTAAATAACAGACTACTGGAGCTTTTTCATGTAGCAACTGGAGAGCAAGTGGCGGACTGCCTCACCAATTGACTAGCTCATTAGATTTGTCTAGGTTATGTGACGAGATGAGCTTAATAAATACCTTTTGCTCATCTTGAGGGGGAGTATTGTGATTTGTATCTAATGAAGGGTCATATTTGCAAATAGATGAAATATCGATATTTATTTGTAAATGTACCTTGTAAGGTTCTATATAAGCCCATCATGAATGAAATGCAGCAAGTTTTTTGAGCAATAATTCCTATTATATTCATCACAACTAATTTTTAAATCATTTTGGCTTGTTTTGTAAAATAATTTGGTCTTCATATTTACATATTATATTTGTGTGGTTTACTTCTTTTAATTTCTTCATTTAGGAATTAGATATAGTTCTTTGTTACTATTCCCTAGGCTAAAATTACCGTTCTAATATTTTCATTACTAATTTTATATCATATTAGTTATTTCATGATTTATCTGATTTGTATAAGGATATTTGCAGAAAGCTAGCTGCTACTATCTGCAACAATTATAATTTTTTTTGCTGATATTAATTGGAGGTAAGTTATGTTCAAGCTGGTAATTAAGTAAAGAAGTGTTTAAAAAATTAAATGCTATAAAGAAATGGCTATTTAAAAGTATATCACATATTGAAATTAACACATGAAGACAAAAAATAAGATTAATCCATATTTCATTTCACTTAATTTTATCTTATTTCATAACATTGTTGCGACGATTATTCAAAGTCAACAGTTCAGCTGAAATTGAATTGAATTGCGTGATAAATGTTAAAAATGTATTGAAAAAGTTTATAAGATTTAATAATGACTCAATAATAATATATTCGCTAATTCAATAAATAATATTTTAATTTAGGATATTTTATTCTTAAAATATTAAACTTTTTGACATGTTATTTTAATTATTTTACTATTTTTATCATAGTCTTTCTTTTCTAACAATCTGATCTAAATCAAAAAAATTGAAAATCGATCATTATTAGAATTGCTTAGGTCATCAAATTTTACCTAGTTGTTTCGTACGATCAATTTGTTGAGTAATTTTTTTTTTCAAATTGATTGGGTTGGGGTGGGACAGTCGAGAGAGCACAATCCCCATTTCGTAGACAACCATGCATCTTATTCTTACGTATTTGCCGTTTTTGTTTTGAGTTGGCTATCTTGGATTGTTGTTGGGAATCTCATGGAATATTTTTTGCATCTNTTTACTATTTTTATCATAGTCTTTCTTTTCTAACAATCTGATCTAAATCAAAAAAATTGAAAATCGATCATTGTTAGAATTGCTTAGGTCATCAAATTTTACCTAGTTATTTCATACGATCAATTTGTAGAGTAATTTTTTTTTTTCAAATTGATTGGGTTGGGGTGGGACAGTAGAGAGAGCACAATCCTAACAAGGTAAAATTTGATCGTATGAAATAATTGTTGACCTAAGCATCTTATTTCTCTCTACTGTCAATTTGCTCTCTCTACTGTCCATGAGATTCACAATTTGAAATAAGATGCATCGTATGAAATTGAGAGAGCCCAATCCAGCAAATTGAGCACAATCCAAATGAATAAGATGCATCGTATGAAATTGATTTGGGGTGGGACAAATTGATTGGGTTGGGGTGGGACAGTAGAGAGAGCGCAATCCATCTTGGATTGTTGTTGGGAATCTCATGGAATATTTTTTGCATCTTTTTCTCTGGATTAAGAGTTCTTAAGGAATTTTTTGGGCTTCCTTATTGCTAGCTTACTATTATGGTATATCCATTCCTTGATTTGAGTTTTTAGATGTAATCATAGTTTTAATTTAAGATTATCTGGAATTAAATTAGGCTATCTTTGTGCAAACCATTACTAACGTAGGGATGGGAAATTTATAAATAAATTCTCAAGAATGTTATTATTATTTAACATCAATTGGATGAAGTTTCAAATTCCAATTTTTAATCTTTTGTAAAGCTTTGATATATGATTATTTTGAGTGCAATACAAATGCGGAAACTTTTATTTATTTCTTTTTGTCTTTTTTTTCACACATGTAAATGCACCCACCCCACATATTTAAGGTCTTGAACCCAAGACATCTTGGTTGAAAGACAAAGCTCTCAACTACTAGACCATAGTGGGTTGCCTAACAAGTGTGGCAACTTAATATGAGAAAGCTGTTTCTATGTTTCAGCACGAAGCCTCAATTTTCCTTTGATGGTTTCCTTTCTTTTTTAATCTAATATTTTAGTTCTTTGCTTGCTAGAGTTCTTGGTTTTATTTAAACATGGTACAATTGATATTTATTTGCATTGAAAATTTTCTAATTACCCGTTGAACTTGGTTGTTCCTAATTTCTCATTGATTTTCTTATGATCAAATCAATTATTTCATTCTCTTCTGTATTTTAATTCTCATATTTTCTAAGTTTGAGCCTAGAAAGTTTGTGCATTTAAATTTTTTTTCAAGATGAATATTTGTTCCTTTCTTGTTTTTATAATCAACATTTAGACCCTAAATCACCTTCTATCAACTTGGATGTAATTTACCTTATTCAGTAAAATAACTGCATGTCTTATCTTTATGCTTGAAAAGCTTCATCATGTTCTCTGTCAGCAGAATTATCATCGACAAAAACTATTACAGCTTCCAAGTTCCTTTTAAGCAGCCAGAAAGTTCTATTTGTTTTAATTCATCATGGCAAACTATAAGATGATTGCAATCCAAGTCTTCAAACATTTAGTTCGATTTTGGGGTTGAGACTTTATCAAATATATTATATAGTTCTGGTTTTTATTAACTTGCCTTACAGGCATGATTTACATACAGTTCTGGAAGCTTTCTTGTTTTATTTTGTTACAAGGTAGCTAATCATCAGTCTATTATTTCATTTTGCAGTCCATTGGTTCCTTGCAGAAGAAGTATTCAATTGGATCTTTTGAACTACTTAGCAAAACAGCACCAATTCAAGCTCTCTCTCTTTTAATTCTGGGTCCTTACATTGATTATTATCTCAATGGTAAATTCATTCTCAACTACAAGTTGTCTTCGGGCTCTATCGTAAGTTATTAACTATCGTCTCATATCTATGTCGATCTTGTCTGAATGTAAGAACACAATGTAAGCCACATTTCCGATTCTGCAGTTCTTCATTCTTCTCTCATGTGCACTTGCCGTCTTCTGTAACATCAGTCAATACCTCTGTATCGGCCGTTTCTCGGCTGTATCGTTTCAGGTGTTGGGCCACATGAAAACAGTTTGTGTGCTTACTCTTGGCTGGTTACTCTTTGATTCACAGCTGAGCTTAAAAAACATTATGGGGATGGTTCTGGCAATCGTCGGCATGGTTGTCTATAGTTGGGCGGTTGAGTTGGAGAAGAAGACAAATGCTAAGATTTCTCTATCCAAAACAAGCCTAACTGAAGAGGAACTCCTTCTTTTGAGAGAGGGAATTGAAAATTCTTCCACAAAAGATGTGGAGCTTGGGGATCCCAAGGCCTAGCAACAAAATGACAGGGTTTTGTAACACTAAAATTACTTATTCTTTAATGAGGTAAGAGGCTTTCTTACATGAAAATTTAGATGGTATATGGTCATCATTTTTTTTTATGCAACTTATCCATGGCCTTCATATTGAGGTTAAGGTGATTGGTAAATGTTCTATACCTTATGTGGAATAATTTTATTTTATTTTATTTTTTTAAATGTCATTTTCAATGTATCGTTTAAAGATTGTTGGATTAATCAAATGAATTATACTTCACTACTTGAAAGCATTCAAACAGGATTTTCCTGGCTCTCGTGTTTATAGTTGATGTCAATGTAAGGCACACTATTTAATTATTTGTTTTTATTTAATTTTCAAATTACTCTTTGTAGTGTTCCCCTCCCTCTCTTTCTCTAAATTATTTTTGCACACGGTTCGCAACATCTCACCATGACTTTCATTTTTCTTCGCACACAATGATATAGTGTAAGACTGCACAAACACATCATTCAACATTTGTTAAATTAATCAATTGTATAATGCTTTGCTCTTTAAAAGCAATGAGACTCAAAAAAATATATACTACTGGGTCAACATGTATATTTAAATGACAAGTAAAATTTTATTGTACATCGATCAAGTTTTTGATGTTATTGGTGGGAATTGATGTCAATGAGTCAATTTAGGTTAATATTTGATGAGAATTTGAAATTTAGGTTCAAAAAAATTACAGTGTTACTTGTTATTTTATTTTATTTTGTATAATTTATTACTTGTGTTTGATTGTATAGAATTTATTGTACTTTGTTATTAGAAAAATCTAAAAAATATTAAAAGTATGTATTTGTCTTTCACAAGTTTAATGTTTAGTGTGTTTCTTATTTTGATTTCATTATTTTTATTTGTGACTTGTGTTGGTTGTTAGTTTAGGGTCACTAGTTAGTTTTAGGTTGTCTGTATAGATAGATTTTATTAAACTAGTACCATTTCACTTTAAAATTGAGAAAACTGCTATATAAATTAGAAACCTTACAAAACTCGAAAATACTTTAAGAGAAATGTTGAACCCTCATAAAGAAAACACTCAACTTAGACTGCTTAGGGATTTTGCCAACTTTATGGTAGAGGAAATTTATCGTAGCATTCATAGCCCTATCATTGAAGCCAAAATCTTTGAACTTAAACTTTCAATAATACAAATTATCCAAAATAATCAATTTGGAAGTTCACGAACAGAAGACCCGAGTTTACATTTAGCTAGTTTCTTAGAGTTATGTGTGACTTTTAGGTATAATAATGTCTCAAATAATGTTGTTAAACTTAGGGTGTTTCCATTTTCCTTTAAAGATAAGACTATGATGTGGTCACAACTTAGAATAACTTAGCACAAAAATTTCTAACTAAATGCATTCATCCATTAAAACTTTCAATTTTGGAAATGACAACTTTTTTCAATGAGATGGATAGTGAGTCAATATATGAAACCTGAGAGAGATTTAAGGAGTTTCTTAGGAAATGCCCAAACCTTAACCTTAATGATTGGTTAAGTATACAAACCTTTTTATAATGGATTGGTGGGATGTTGACCTTATTTTTGATGAGATCTAGTTTTTCTTCTTTAGAAGCCTAAGATCTAGCCATAGAAATTTCTTGTTGACTATCCTAGAGGACTTAGTCATTGGAGCTCTCCCACATATAAATTCCAAACTCTTATTTACTCTTCTTGTGAAGTTTCACATAGGTGGTCACAATCCCCCAAATGTCATTTGGGATGATCAATACCAACTTGTGGAGACTCGAGAGTGAGCTCCTATAGGTTTAATCAGACCTTAGGACAACCCTGAGTGACTTGGTCTTGGTCACAACCTCACATAAACCCAAAAACCTAAACTCACATTGCACTTGACCTATCCCCACACTCTTTTTGAAACTCATGTAGGTGGTCCCAAGCCTTAGCTGTTGGCTATGGCGGCTACGACCAACATATGGGGGATCTAAAATGGGCTCTCTCAATGGTCTAATGGCACAAGAAGGGTGATTTCATGACCAGCATATCCAATGAGCTTCAATTCCACCAAAACACCCAACTTTGTCCTTTTACCCCTAAACTTCCCCAAAATTATCAAAATGCCCTTGAAACCCTAAAATTTTCAAAATTGCCTAAATTCTCACCAAAAATTATATTGAACCAGTCCAAAGCACTCCAAGTTGCCCAAAGTACTCCGATTGCACCAAAATCCACCAAAATTGTTCAAAATCCCCAAATTGCCCCTAAATGCTCAAAGTCCCCAAATCACCTCCAATTCCCATCTAGTTCATTTTAAACTCCCCGTTTCAAATCTACACCAAAATTCATCATCTCCAAGCCCAGTTAGAACTAAATCCCAGCCTAGTTGGACTCAATTTCAAGCCCGAATCAAATGCCCCAAATTAACCCCACCTTCAAATTTTGCCAAATTGATCCATGTAATCATTTCAATTCCACAAAATTTGATTCTGAAATCCTTCATGACATTTCTCTAGGCTAAATTGAACCATCAATTGGTCTAGATCTAAGTCCAAGCCAAACCCAAAGTCCATGGTCAAGGACAAACCCCATTTTAAGCCTAAAACTAAGTTTTTTTTTTTTCTAATCTTTTTATTTAATTAAATCCTAATTACCCCAGCCCATCCTAAGTTTGTGATCTGGCCACCCCAATCCTAATCTAAACCCACTTTGGGTCATGGACCAAGGGTTCCTTGAATCATGGAAACCCCTCACCTAAAAATAGTTAACTCTCTTACCCATGCCATCAACCATCAAACCCCAATCCTAATCACAATTAAACATTACCCTGACCTCCCTGAGCTAGCTAGTTGCCACCCTTGGATTGGTCGGCCGCTCTAGTGGCTGGAAAACCCAAAATCGAGAGCTTGCACCTTGCCCTAGACCCAAAATTGAGCTCATCCCTTTTTGCTCTCTCTCTCAGCCCTCTACCTATTATTGGCACTGACCAATGATAGCCCGAGGCCTCCCCTTTGGCCTCAATTATAAATAGCCCCCTCCACAGCCAAATTTGAAGATCATCCAAAACCTAGGGGAAACTCTGCCCAATTGCTTCCAAAGCTTCTCGCAGACCTCCTAAGTGCAATCCAACCATCCTTAGTCATCCATTCCCATTGTCCAAGCTCAATTTCACCACCCAAATCCAGGGCTTTTTCGGCCACTTCACCAAACCTCTTAAAGCTTCAAATTAATCATTCCATAAGCTTTCACACACTTCAAAACCACCTCCCCAATCAAATGCCCCTTCTTCGGAGCACCCTAACATAGTCCTAGACCAAGCCCGAGTCACCTCTTGACTGAAATCATACATAGGTCACACCTTAACTCAAGGCAACACTTTGAGAAGCTTCGTGGACCCAAGGTGATTGTCTCTAACCAACCCAATCGAGGCCTCACCTCTTGGGCAAAGGCATAACTCAAAATTCCTAAATTCTTCCTTGGTTTTATTGATTGTGAAGTGAACTTGTAATTTATATGTATTTAACCGTATAGATAGGTTTGTCTCACTTAGATGAAGGTGTAGGAACAAACCTCGACTGATTTGGTTAAGAATCAGGTGAGATATTAAGTCTAATACACAGACGTTTCTCAAGTTAAGACGATTGGGGACAATGAATGGTTGTCGTCCATTTCTGCCTGTATTGAATATACGGACCAGATCACGTCGGATGAGTTGTTGGAACGCGAACTGTGGGCACAGTCAGCAGACTACATGGAGAGTACGGTGAATCACGGGAACGACGCGTGTGCGTTCGGAGACGTTGAGGTTTTGTTGGCAACTAACTCAGATAAGTAGATAAATAGAGTATTTTAGAATTAAATAAATACAAAAAATTTAAAGATACATATTTTGATGTAGAAAAATCATAAAAATAAAATAAAAATACCACTGTGCTCAGTGAACAAAGGAAAAAATGTGGACTAAAAATTAAAAATAATTTTCTTTTATTTATTTTTAAATAAATTAAACACTCCATAGAGTAAATAAATCATAAATAATTCAATTAAATCAAATGAAATTTTGAGTGTTTGTTTTGGATTACATTAAGGATCTTTTCTGATTTTTCAATGGTCAAAAGGCATTTTTTATGGTCAAAAGCCCTATTTCTTGAAATATTTAGTATTATTTTAATTTAAAAATCATAAAAAATAATATAAATGTTAGAAAAATACAAAATCTAATTTGGTAGGTTCACTGTGGTCACAGTATCTTAGAAAAAATAAAAATAATATTTATAAAATTTTCAAGCCATTTTTCCTATTTAAAATTAATAAAAATAACTAAAAAACAGAAAAAATACGAAATAATTCAAAGAATTATCAAAATGGGCCAAGTTGTAGGTAATCATTTTAGGAGGTCTTTGTAAAAATTTGGAAGCCAAAAAAAATTATTTCTAATGTAAATAAGTATTTTCAAAGTAAATATTAATTTTGGTTTAAAATAATTATAATAAATAAAAGAAAAATAAAAAAAATATGAAAATTAGTTTGGAATATTCCTTATGACCAAAAGGGACCTAAGAAAAATAAAATTGAGATTAAAATAAAAAAATTCATTTCGTAAGCTATTTTCTAATTTAAAATAATTAAAAATACCAAAAAATACCCAAATGCAAAAAAACTCCAAATTGCTTTAAATGCCACCCAACAACAAAAAATAAATTGAAGGGGTGTTTATAATTTTTTTATTGTGTAAAAAGGCATTTTAAATAATTAAATGTATTTTTCTTACTTTGTGAGTAAAATAATTACAATAATGAAAATAAAATTCACATCACTTCTCTAAGCTCCATGGAATCAGAGAGACATATTAAAAATATAAAAAATGATTTTTTAAAAATAAAATATATTTTCTATTTATGTAATCATTAAAATCAATCAAAAAAATTGTAAAGATCAAAATATAATTTAAAAATTCACAAAAATTATTTCTAGCGGTCCTCTGACCTAAATAAACCTCCAATAATTTCTTTAAGTACAAAAAGTTTATTTTACTAGGTTAAATTAATTATCTTTGAAAATCTCTATTTTTGAACTAAAATAATTATAAAAATATTAAATAAAAATTATAAAATATAAATTCTCTTCTATTACTCTAATGTACCAATGAGTGGTGTAACATCAAAGTTTCAAAGTCATTTGAGTTAAGCTTAAGGATTTATGAAGTGAAGACCCCTTAGGGCAAAGCGGTAATTAAGGAATTTTTAACCTTAATCAAAATTTAGGATAAATCAAAGGGTAAAAGGATAACATTGATGATAATTAGTTCTCTGAAATGATGAGAACATAAAGGGCTAAAGGATAAAAACCAACTCATTCTATTTTCTATTGAAGGGTAAAAATGTAATTTCCTGAATTATTGTGTTTTGGAAGTCAATTAAAATGTATGATCCTAAGGTGAAGGGCTTATGTTAGGAAGATAATAACTCACTAATTAGAAGCCCTAGACCATTGGTCGCATGATGATACAATCCTTTAACAATAATTAAGTTCACCTCATTCAACCTTTCTTCCAAAATTACAAATCTATCCATAAAGACTCAAGAGCTTGATAGTGAACTTGGTTTGATCCAATATCGCTTAATGAGGTTTAGAAAAGATAACACATTCAATCATAAACATTTGTCAAACATTCCAAGCTCAATTTCAATTGAAAAAGTAAAGATTCCTTAATTGTTTAACTTACCCTTAAGGGTATTCACCCACATAATTTCCACGTGAAACATCAAATGAATGTCTAATCACCCCACTCATGGACAAATTAAAACATTAAGAGTTCACTGAGCATGAGTTAAAATAGTAAAACTAAATTAACTAGGAGTGATCAGTTCAACAAAATAATAAGTCTGCATGAACTTGAGGTGACTTGAAAGATTCTAAATGATGTTCACAGTAAATCCTCGAACACTTTTATAGCCTTATAAAAACTTTGAAGGACACTCCTATCTATTATTCTTTGTTGAAAAAAATCATCCATAAAAAAAACTTTAGGGATCCACCAAGATATACCTCGAGACCTGTAAATACACTGATTCAAATGAAATACCCTACTCTACTTATTTTACAATTAAATCCAATACTCATAGCCTTAAATCTTAGATATGGTACTTAAATCCTTGTGAGCAACTGGGGATATTTTTGTCACATATGGATCATTGGGCTTGTGTAAGTCTGAGGTCTATGTGGCAAGGGCGACTTCGACATTGCTTATGTGTGCTAAATGAAGGATGCGAAGTGGGATTTTGGAATAATATCTCCTACCTCAAGGATCTTCAGCAAGGAGAGAGGATAAGACTGATGATATTATTCACCAAATTTTGGTGGGAGATGCCCCTGACTCTCTTAGGTTGCTGGTAATCCTACCCTGATTAGAGTAATTAGCATGTGGACTATATTACCTTACAAAAATATATTCAGGAAAAAAAAATCTCTTTCACAACATCATTACTTTTGCTTGACAAAGTAAACTTCACATACATGAAAAACTAAATGACTGATGGAAACCTATAGAGGTCATCTTGTTGTTAGGATAGAGACTTCTATCAAAGTTGGAAATGTAAGACACACAACCAAGCTCTGAGCCCCCACCTTTGGTAAAGTCTTACACTCAGTCCCGGTCTTTCATATGTGTTTATGATTTTTACTCATTCATGATGGATTTTTCTTGCTTTTTCATACTAGATTTTTCTTGCTTTCTTTTCTTATAATTTACTTAAATACCCTGCAACTATATTTCTCTTTATGATATTATGCATGCAGCGACAACAGAGGCCCAGTACATATTTATAGTTTATTTACTACTGTGTTTACTGCTTTACTTTGTTGTTTCTTTATTTTTTCATGTATACTTTACTTGCAAAACAAAAACAAAAAAAAAATCACACTTTCAAAAATGTTAACACACTTTTAAACTTTTTGAACGTACTTAATCTACTCTTTTTGAAGCTACGAGAATCTCTCTGATGAGGTAATCTACGGTTGCTAACAAGTATTCTCCAGCTTAAGTGAGTTTAACAGCTCATATAAACTAAGTAAATTCAAAAGAAAATAGAGATGCCGGGGTGACAGAACTGTGGGATCTTGACCAGTGTCGCTTAACTTTAATTAAAATAAAAAAAAATATTTTAATAATAAAATCTATTAATAACAAAACAAGCTACAAACCTTGGAGCTATAACTGCATCAAGGAGCTTGGGCAGAATTCATGGGCAGCGTGACAAGGTCTTCAAATGAAAAACTTTCCTTAATTTAACAATAATAACTCATAAGACTTCGAGGTAGTCCGTTTAGTGCGACATAAACACCCACATTATCTTTAGACCTTTGCACAACCATGCTGTGCAATTTAAGCCTTAACCCTTTTAGGACTCTGAGGTTCTCATTCAATATGACATAAATTCTCCTTTCTTTCAGGTTATTTACATGATAAGATATCATGCAAATGTAATATCTAAGTAAAAAAAATGGCAAGATGAAACATCAATTAGTATTATTAATACATCAAAATAATATGTGGTTTTAAGTACATATTTTATGCTTATTTTTAGTGATATTGCACGTTAAAGAAGGGTATTTTCATATTCTTATTTCAGGTATATCAATTTTATGCATTTGGAGCAAAAGTAGCGAAAATGATGAAATTTGGAGCCAAAAAATAAAATTTTTAAATTTTGGCTTATGATGCTCTAGATTGGTGTCAGATTGGTCGGATTGGTGCCAAATGCGCCGGATTGGTGCCAGACTGGTACATGATGCGCCAGATTTGCACTAGATGTGCTATTTGATAGAGAGTTGGTGTTAGATGCGCAAGATTTTGCACCAGATGCTTCAGGGATGACTTTTTGCGGATTAAGGCGGTTCGAGATGAATTTTACGTGAGTTTTCAAAGGGACCCTTGTTCTAAACACCCCTTGGAGTAATTCAATGCATCTAGATACTTTTGAAGGTTCTTTTATGAAGGGATATGTCTCTTGGAATAATGGACACGTCTTTTGAATTCAAAAGAGTTTACTTTTGGACAGAATTTTGGAAGAAATTTTGAATTCTTTTCGGAGGGAGCATCCTTTAATAAAAGAGAGGGAAGTCTAAGGCTTAGAGAGTTTTTGGAGTGGGGTGTAAGGGGGGCAAAAAAGGAGAGATAGAGAGAGAGAAAGTCAAGGGCTTGGAGAGTTTCTTCAAGGATTGTAAAGGGAGAGGGAAGGTGAGAGATTTCTTCTTTATTACACTTCTAAGAGAGAATTGAGAGTGTTTGTAAAGAGTGAAATGCTTGAAGACAACTTCTAGGGATTTGCTTGGGAAGGATTGTGAGATAAATTGTCTTTTATTTCTTTTATTTTGTAAACTTGTTTTTATATATGAAATCCATGTTTTGTCGTATCCTTCTCATGAATTCTGCTTCTTTATCCTTCTCCCTAGTTTGAGATATGGTTTTGTGAAGAATTGATTTTGTTTTATATGGTTTTAAATGTCAATAATTTGTGATGGTTTGAACTCTGATCTTCATTTACTTTTTTATCTGACCAATTGAAATGTTAAAATGTGTTGAGAAACATGTCCCGAAAGGGCTATGATTTCTACAACATAGGTAAAATCACATTTGATTTCATGGGAGAGTATTTCATCCATGGAGTTGAGTGCAAATAAATAGGGAAATATACTTTTTTAGATGCAGAATTGGAGATTTTAAGGTCACAAATTAAAATCCCCAATTTGGTCCACTTGATTGGAAATTGATGTGAGATTGTTAGCCCTCAGGTGAAGGAGTAGTGGGAGCTCTGGAGTGGCAGCCGGTATCCTCCCAGCCTAACCATAGAATTAGGGACCAAACTCTGGATTAGCCAATGTTCTATATGCACTCGGAAGAGGGTAAAGAATAGGATTGCTCCTATTTGACACAACTTTTTTTATATATATTTTTAAATGATTTTAAGTTCTTCACAATCCATATACTCATTGTAAAAGGGAATGATGCTTTCATAAATTTGAACTTTCCATCACCAAAACTTAGTTTAATTTTTGTAAATTTACTTTTGAAAGTTTAGCATTTAGTTTAGTTAACTTTGTTTTTCAACTACATTTTAATTAGCATTCACTTTGTTACTTAATATTCAAATTTCTCACTTTATTTTTTTGTAGTTTAAAAATTATAATTTACATTATAATCTTAAGAACTTATTTATAGGCATTTCCAACTTTCCTGTGGGATCTATATCTAAGACACCATTAGAGCCCTTTATTACTTGAGCGATACGTATACTTGTGTTAATTATAAAGAAGATTTGGTGATTTAAATATTTTTAAAAGATAAAACTATTTTCATTAAAGTTATTTTGTTGGGATTAATTTACAAATTTGTTATTGTATCTGTCGTGTGTATTTTGTAATAATAAAAAATATTTACAAAATTAACACATTAAATCCACTCGCATCAAGTTTCAGTGTCATTATCGGGGAAGTAACGAAAGAGTATTAGTAAGTTATTTTATAATTTATAGTATTTTTATTTTCAAACTAAAAAGAAAAGTGCTTATAGATTAGTTTAAATATTTTCTTATTTAAGTGTGTTTGCTTATTTTTAAATTACTTGTTTTGTTTGTTTATGTGCAGTGTAAGATCTGAAAATTTAGTGCTTTACGATTTTGAGTTAGAAAGAACAATTAATAAAATTCGAAAACAACCAAAAGAGATAGACCATATTAGCAAAATGGTTTGCAATTTGAGTAATGCTGGAAATGAAATGAACATCATCAGAGACCTTTAAGAGATTATGGTAACCCTACGGTAGATGAAATTCATTTGAGTATACAGAACCTTACTGTAGCAACCAATTCATTTGAGCTTAAACTTGTTATTATCCAAATCATTCAAAACAATAAGTTTGGGGGAACACCAACTAAATATCTTAATTTATTTCTTGCTAGTTTTCTAGAATTATGTGCTACTTTTATATATGATGGAGTGTCAAATGATGTCGTCAGACTTAGACTTTCTCCTTTTTCACTAAAGGAGAAAGCTAAGATGTGTTTAAACTCATTAGCACCTGGATCTATCAGAACTTGGGGAGATTTATCACAAAAATATTTATCTAAATATTTCCCACCTTAAAAAATTACTTAGCTTAGAAATGATGTTACATATTTTTGTCAGTTTGAAGGGCAATCAATTTATGAAGCTTGGGAAAAATTTAAAGAACTCCTTAGAACTTATCCACTCCATGTGTTTCCAGATTGATTAATATTTCAAACTTTTCATAATGGATTGGTTGAACCTTTTAGATTGATAATTGACGTTGTTGCTAGTGGATCATTAATGTCAAAACCATTTAACCATTCAATGAAGCATATTCTTTAATTGAAGAGTTCGCTGCAAATAATTTTTCAATGGCCATATGAAAGGGTAAATCCAAAAAGAGTAGCTAGTATTCATGATTCTGATGCAATATCTATGTTAGATGCACAAATAGATGTTATATCAAAGAAGATAGATCAATATGGAATGAATTATTCTCAAACATAACCTATGCTTGAGGAAAACTCATTGGGACAAATGATAGAATCTTAATCTTCTTATGAGACCTTAAATGCAATGAATAATCGTTCTAATAATTCTTATGAAAATTATTATAATCCTGGTTGAAAGAATCATCCAAATTTTAGTTGGAGTAACAATAACTCTAATGCTGCAAATCCGTCATGGAGAAACAACACTGTGAACCAAAAGAGAAACTCCAACAATCAAGGAAATCCATCTCATAAACCTTATTACCCTTCAGATTTAAATAATTTGCAGAGTAAGGAGAAAAATTTATTAATGGAAGAATTGATATTGCAAATAGGGAATCAATTACAAAGTCAAGGAGCTGCAATTATGAATATGGAAATCAATTGGGATGTATTGCTACCGCACTTAGCAATAGAGCTCCAGGAACGTTGCCAAGTAATGTTGAAGTAAATCCTAAAGATCAGAACAAAGAACAAATTAAGGCTATTCAACTGGGAAGTGGGAAAGAATTAGAAAACAGAGTTAAAAAAGAAGTGGAAGTTGAAGTTGAAAAAGATGAGGTGGAAAATGAAAATTCTGGTGAAGATTTTTATTTTGAGTCAGAATGTCCTATTAAACCAATGAAAATCACTGTAGAAAGACCACCACCTCCATTTCCTCAAAGATTGAAGTAGAAAAATAGAGATAACCAATTTTTAAAATTTTTAGAGATATTGAGGAAATTAATGATAAACATTCTATTTTTTTGAAGCTTTGGAACAAATGTCAAGCTATGTGAAGTTCATGGAGGATATACTTAATAAGAAAAGGAAGTTTTTAGTTAATGACAATGTTGCACTTAGTGAAGAGTGTAGCACTATAATTCAGAAGAAGCTTCCTGAAAAACTTAGAGATCTTGGAAGTTTTACAATTCCTTGTGCTATTGGCGAAAGATTTTTTGGAAAAGCTTTATGTGATTTAGGAGTCATTATTAATCTTATGATGTTATCGATTTTCAGAAGGTTGGGCTTAGTAGATGTTTCACCTACAACTGTAACTCTTCAGTTAGCTGATCGTTCAATTACCTATCTTAAAGGAGTTATAGAAGATGTTTTGGTAAAAGTTGATAAATTTATATTTCCTGTGGACTTTATTGTATTTGATATGGAGGAAGATAAGGAAATTCCTATCATTTTAGGAAGACCATTCCTTCCCACTTGAAGAGCTTTGATAGATGTGCAAAAAGGAGAACTAATTATGAGAGTTAGTGATCAAAAGGTTACAATTAATATTGCAAAATTAATGAGATACTCTGCAAAAGAGTAAGAAATTGAATTCTTTAGAATGGATATTAATAAATATTTAAGCCATGAATATTTCAAAAAGACATTTGAAAGAGAATTTGAAAAGTAATATGAGGAATATGAAGATGAGGATAAAATTCAAGATGAATCTACGGAAGTAAGTAAAAAAGATTTGGATTATGTTAAGGAAAATTTTGATATTAAATCCTACAGAAAGTAACAAGAATTTGATTTCATTAATTAAGAAACCTCCTGAACTAGAACTAAAAACACTTCCTACACATTTGAAGTATTCATTCTTTGGAGATTTATCTACATTACCTGTTATAGTATCCTCAGAATTAGCTGATGCACAAGAATGACAATTATTGGAAACTTTAAAAAGATATAAGAAAACTTTTGGATGAACATTAGCTGATATTAAAGGAATCAGTCCTTTAATTTGTATGCATAAAATTTTATTGGAAGATCAACATGAACCAAGAGATGATCTTCAAAGGAGATTAAATCCTATGATGAAAGAAGTTGTTAAGAAAGAAATTTTAAATTGGTTAGATGTTGGAATAATATATCCTATTTCAGACAGTGCTTGGGTAAGTCCAATTCACTGTGTTTCAAATAAAGGAGTGACTATAGTTACAAATGAGAATAATAAATTAATACCAACAAGATAATTCACTGGATGATGAATCTGCATAGATTATAGAAAACTAAATCCTGCCACCATGAAGGATCATTTTCCTTTATCTTTTTTGGATCAGATGTTGGATATCCTGGTTGGGCACATATATTTTTGTTTTCTAGATGGATATATTGGTTATCATGAAATACCTATTGCTTCAGAGGATCAAGAGAAAATAACATTTAATAGTCCTTATGGAACTTTTGCTTTTCGTTGAATACCCTTTGGGTAATGTAATGCAGTTGTAACATTTCAAAGATGTATGATGTCAATTTTCTATGATTTAATTAAAAAAGGGATTGAAGTCTTTATAGACAATTTTTCTGCATTTGAAACTTCATTTGAAATATGTTTAAATCATTTAGAGAAAGTTCTTGTATGATGTGAAAAGACTGATCATGTGATGAACTAGGAAAAATGTCAATTTATGGTTGCAGGAGGAATTGTACTTGGGCATAAAATTTCAAAAAATTGCATGGAAGTAGATCCTGCAAAAATTCAGGTTATATCAAACTTACCTCTGCCTACCAATGTAAGAGCAGTTAGGAGATTTTTAGGACATGCTAGATTTTACAGGCGATATATTAAAGATTTTTCAAAAAACATTAAACCTTTATGCCAACTTCTGGAAAAGATACAAAATTTGATTTCAACCAAGATTGCCTTAAAGCCTTTGAAAGTTTAAAGGAAAAATTGATCACTACTCCTATAATTGTTTCACCTGATTGTGAGAAATCATTTGAATTAATGTGTGATGCTAGTGATTATGCAATTGGAGCTATTTTAGGACAGAGATATGATAATATTTTTAAAGTCATATACTATGCTAGTAAGACTCTTAATGATGCTCAGATTAACTACACCACCACTGAAAGAGAGTTAATAGTCATTGTTTATGCTTTTAATAAGTTTAGGTCATATCTGATTGGAGCTAAATGTGTTGTAGATACTGACCTTTCGACTATTAAAAATTTGATGCAAAAGAATGATGTGAAATCAAGATTAATTAGATTGGTACTTTTGATGCAAGAGTTTGATTTTGTAGTAGTCAATAGGAAAGAGATTGATAATCAAATTGTTGATCATCTATCTAAGCTAAAACAATAAGAAATACTTGACATGGAAAAAGAAATTAATAAAACTTTTTTTATGAACAACTTTATGTTGTAAAAAGATGAGAAATACCTGACAGCGACTTTATATATGCTTAAAATATTTGCTGCTAAAAGATTTAATTCCTCAGCAACTGTACCAAAACTTAATAACAGTTATAGATTCAGTAAAGATGTATGCATAAAATATTCAATAATTGTAAAGTCACACTTATCAAAGCAAGTATATGTATCACTCAAGTAATATAGGGCTCTAATGGAGTTCTAGATATCGATCCCACAGGGAGTAATATTAGAACTACTGTTCACCTCATTTTTTGTTGAGGTTTAGTTTTTTCCTCTTTAGTAGCCTAAGGTCTAGCCATAGGATTTTCATATTGCCCATTCTTATAAAACTAGAAAAGGCACCCTCACCACTAGAAATTCCAAACTCTTCTCTACTCAACTTGAAGTTCCACATATTGGTCTCAACCTCTAAATACTTAGTAGGCGGTGTCACTATGGGGGAAACTCAAGATGAGTCACCCTTAGGATTGCTGGACCTTAAGTTTAACCCTGGGTGTTGGTCTGGAGCTGAGGCACTCACTACACTTATCTGCACCCACAATCACTCACAATCTACTCAAATTTCTAGCCTAGATCCCTTGATCTTTTGGGATACTCATGTAGATGGTCCCCTAAAATCGGTTGACCTTGGGTGTTGGTCTAGAGCTAAGGCACTCACTACACTAATCTACACCCACAATCACTCACAACCCTGAACTCAAATCTAGCCTAGATCCCTGATCTTTTGGGATACTCATGTAGATGGTCCCCTAAACCTACTAGCCATAGGGCTAGCTAAGGCACTCACTACACTTATCTGCACCCACAATCACTCACAACCTGAACTCAAATTTTTAGCTAGATCCCTTGATCTTTTGGGATACTCATGTAGATGGTCCCCTAAACCTACTAGCCCACTAAGGCACTCACTACACTTATCTGTACCCAAATTTCTAATAGATTGGGATACTCATGTAGATGGTCCCCTAAACCTACTAGCCCTAGAGCTAGATCCCTTGATCTTTTGGGATACTCATGTAGATGGTCCCCTAAACCTACTAGCCCTAGGGAGGGCTAGGTCTAATTCACTCACTACACTCATCTACACTCACAATCACTCACTACCCTAAACCTAGAACTTCTAAGCCTAGTTGATCTTTTGGGATACTCATGTAGATGGTCCCCTAAACCTACTAGCCCTAGGGTTATGTTTTACCTTGATCTTTTGGGATACTCATGTAGATGGTCCCCTAAGACCACTACATAGAGGACCCAAAATGAGATTATTGGTCCATGGCTTATTGATGGTAGTTGGCACTCCAACTCTACCAAGATACCCAACCTACCATTTTGCCCCTGAGCACCCCAAATTAGCTAAACACCCTTGAAAACCTAAACTTTGCCAAAATTCCCAAGTTTGCCCAAAATACCCAAATTTGATCAAAATTCATTTCAAGCTTTTTGAAAACATCCAAATTATCCAAAATTACCCAAAATCTCCAAAGATGGCAAAATTACCAAAATACCCCTCCATAGCCCAAAATCCCAAAAATTCCCAGAAAATCTCAATAAATCTCAAATATTCCCAATTTCATTTATCTCAACTATCACATGAA
>JXCR01140700.1:92063-131722 GCA_002079205.1 Phalaenopsis hybrid cultivar | reverse complement strand
TACCCAAGTATGAAAATGTGTATTTCAATTTTAAAAAGCTAAAATAGTGGTATTTTTTACGTGATACGACAAATTTGGGTGGTACAAAGATAAAAAAGTAAAGTTTAGGTGACAAATATGTAAATACATAGGAGCTGGGTGGTATGCATGTAAATGCCCCTAAAGGTTAAACTTACCCTCCAAAGCTAGCATTCATGTCCATCACGTTACGGATGCTTGACCAGTTGATTGCTAGATCAAGCATGTACACACCTGATACAAGTACTTCCCAACTCTTAGTGTCCTCATAGAATCTTTCTTCACCTGTCTCACTGTTCAACTCGAATATATTTGAAGGCCAAACATTTAACCTTTCAGGCCAGGAAACAGGCCAGGTCCGCCGCACGTCAGAGTTGGCAATATGGACAGGAGGCAGGCAATCTTCAAGAGGAGTATACCTAGAGAACCAGTAAAGCCCGAGAAGTTGTAAGGAAATAACATCATATTAATAATTAGTCTTAGCCCAATTATTATTTGAGTTGGGCAATAAAAATTTGGAAGATTTACATATATACCACTGATTCTTCTGTATTTACATATCTAACATCTAAACTTCCATTTGTTACATATGCCACACTACCTACGCATGAACAGGTGTATTCCAATTTTTAAAAGTCAAAATATTGGTATTTTTAAAATGATGTGAAAGATTTGGGTGGTATAAATGTAAAAAAGCAAAATTTAGGTGATATGTAAATGAATAAGAATTGGATGGTATGTATATAAATGCCCCTAATAACTTACACATTAAATAAATATCAGCGGACCATACCATGATATACTAGATCTGTTCTTCTGAGTGCATAAATGGGGATTTTTGACTTTTCTCTCTTCATAGCATTTGTTTGAGGTCGGCTTCTGATATATTACAAGTCCAATTCCAGTTGCGTCGGTAGCTTTCACTACTACTCTCCAGCAGATAGATTCCGTTAAAATTACCATGGCTGTAGGAAAAAATAAAAGCTGGAATCATTAATAGGAGAAAAAAAAAATGGAGATTTACATGCATACTGCACAGTTCTTATCTATCCACATATCTAAAAGCTAAAATTTAATATTTATTTACATAACACTTTGGTGTCATAATCACATCCCAACATATGCTTGAAATATTTAAAATTTGGATGTTATATAAGTAAAATATCAAAATTTAGGAATCTGAAACTGGATAAAAATTGTGTGGTATGAGAAAATCCCCCAAAAAGTAAAGTGATATTCCTACTGTTGTACTATCTAACTTCAACAGATAATTTGAAAAAAAAGGCTGTGCACTCATGGTTGGTCCAAAATATTCATTAAAAATTAAGTAATTAGGTGTTCATTATGAATAAAACAGGATTACTCTTCCAGAAATAATCTCCTCGCCTTTTTTTTTATTGGGCAGTATAAATTAAAAATTCATTAACAACATTCAGGAAGAAGAGAACTTTCAAGGATTGTGTGCTTCAGCCTACCGTTGCAAGCATATGTGCTTCATATATAAGCCGCGATGAATTCTCAACGTAAGAGACTTTGTAACAGATTACCTTCTCCAGTAAAGCTCATCCAGAAGCTCAAAAAGAAAATCTCATTAATATTTATATTTTATAATTCCCAAAGCATAAAGTGAATTATTTAGGAGAGATTAATTTTGTGGCGGTAACCGAAAACAATGGCAGGAAAGCTCAAATTTAAAAAAAAAAAGAAAAGGGATTTGATACTTGAAGTCTTTTAGCCTATGTCATTAGTTGAACTTTCATCTTTTGTTTCTAATTTTTAAAATGGTTAGAATTTTATTTCATAATGGTAAGGATTATTTTATCCTTAATTAGGACTTCACAGTCTACTGCTGCAGTTTTCATGATCTTCTGTTGTTGTCCACAACCTGAATTCTGGTAGAAAAGACTAAACTGGCTGAAGGGAGGAGGTTTGAAGAGAAGGGCAAATTCAAGGACTTCGATTCTAAAAAACAACAATAGTAATTGGAGTCGATAAACTCTTTAATCTCAGGAACGATTTCAATCAAGAAGTATTAAAAGATATTTTGTTCTTAAAATTGACATCGGAGGATCAAGAATCAAAGACTGAAGATGATGTTGGAAAGATGGGATATCAAGGAGTTTACATGAAAAAATGAATTAATATCTGGAGACTAAAGACGAAGACATTGCTTACAAATCAAGGCTTGGATGCAGCTTTGTCAGAAGAAGTATTGAAAAAAGGAATGTGCAAAGAAACCAACTAGATCGTGCTAACAAAGCTCATAGTGCAATCCTCCTTGAATCTTGAAGATAAAGTTATAAGAGAGATTGTTGTGGAGTCGGCCATCGGTGTTTGAAGGGAGCTTGAATTCATATATATAAAGAGGTCCCTTGCAAAATGGTTGTATACCTTCCAAATGGATGAATCTAAATGGTAAAGAAGCACTGCGACTATGATATACTTGACCAATAGATGTCAATTCTTAGCCATTGGTTTCAACGCACCTCAAGAAGCTTTTAGGTGGAAGAACAGTTGATTACTCCTTCATAAAGGTCATTGGATATAGACCTTATTGTCACGGACAAAAAGTCTCACATTGGCTAGGTGTAGGGCTGAAAAACAGTATTTAAGTCCTAGATTGCCCACCACCTCGAAGAATTCTTTTGGGAGATGACAAGTGGTATCAGAGCAGATTATTGTCTGTCAGGTGTGTGGACTCTCCATGGTCCAGTGAGACCCTCGATAGAACTGATTCGTGACGAAGGCGTCACGTGATTGGGTGGAAGAGAATGCCACAGACAAAAAGTTTCACATTGACTAGACGTAGGGCCGAAAAGCAGTATTTAAGTCTTGGGCTGCCCACCACCTCGAAAAGCTCTTTTGGAAGGTGAGATTATGCTCACATAAAAAAAACAAGGTTGTGCAACTTTCAATGAAATACAAGTTTACTAGCTACCTAGAAGGAGTTAAAGGGTATCAGCTATGGTGTTTGGAGCCAGAATGTACAAAATGCATGATTAGTAGAGATGTTTTGCAGCAAAAAGCCAAAGAAATTTTAACAAATAAAGCATAAGACAAACAAAATGATGCCAAAGAGACAGTAGAACTTGTGGCAGAGCAGCCAAACCAAGAAAGTTAAAAGCCAATGATCAACAACCAGATGAAGCTCGTTCTAACAAATTTGGACAAGAAACTATTGAAGAAAGGCAAATACTAATGGCTTGGCAATAGACATGTTATCAAAGAACTACAAATGTATGGACCTATTAATCACATAACATATGCTTTTATTACAAGTTTGATGAATGGAAAAGAGTCAAAATTGTACAAAGGACCCATGGGGAGTAACGAAAAAAAGTCATTGCTCGTTAAAGAAAAAATTGGCGGAAACACTGAAGCACCAAAAGGTAATTAGTTGCAAGTGCTTGTTTAAAGGGAAGATTTCACTGAATTTGAAGGAGTTAGATATTCAATGAAAAATCAATTACGAAGGGCTTCTCACAAGTAGGTGTTAGCTACAAAAGAGTATTATCTCCAATTGTGCACATCAATCAAGATCTTGTTTCCCATACCTAGTCACTTCAACGTGAAACTTGCACAAACTGATGTGAAGACAGCAAGTATTTATGGAGATTTGTAAGAAGGAATACATGAAAAAACCTGATGGTTTCATTGAAGTGAAGCCGAAAATCAAGTGTCTTCTTAATATATCCTTGTATGAACTTAAATAATCATTTGATAATTTGTTACATGAAATTTGATGATTAAATGTCAAAACTTAGTTTAAAAATGATTATTATTCTCGTGTTACTTACAAGGATCATGAAGCTTTAAAATGATTTATCTCATTTTGCATGTTGATGACATGCAGATTGCTAGTGAAAGCATGGTGAAAATATCGAAAGTTAAAGGATCTCTTGAAGCCAAGTTTGATATAAGAGATTCATATCCTATAATGACGATTCTTAAAGTAAAGTTAAAGAAATATTCAATGAACAATTTCATTCCCAAACTTCTTACCTGAAACAGGTGATTAATATGTTTAAAATAGAAGATTCAAATCTAACTCCTTTGGCTTAACATGTGAAGCTAAGCAAAGATGAGACACCATCAAATGATGATGAGAGGAAGCCCTAACATGAGTACTTCACCAAAATGCAGGTGAAAGCGCTACTTATGTGATAGTTTGCAACTAACCTGATTTGGCATATGATTTCAATGTGGTTTGCAAGCATTTATATATTACATCTAAAAATCATTGAAAAGAAAAAACATGTGTTCTAAGGTATCCCAATAGAACATATAAATTGGGCTTCAGATACACATGTGCGACTCTACATGAAGTGATTGCAGGGTACATAGATTCAGATTTTTTTTTACAAATCTGGACACTATAAAGTTGTTAATTTGTTTTGTATTTAAAGTCATTGGAAACACAATCAATTAGAAATCTTATTTGCTTTCTGTGGTGGTTCAATCTATTAAATAATCGTAATACAAAAAACTGGTTAAAGTTGTGAAGTCATTTGGATAAAAGGGTTAATGTGTGAATAAAACAGGTTTTACATATGATGCCTATTTACTGTGAAAGTTAAAAGTGTTGTATGAAAAACTATAACATGAGGATCAAAACAATATCCTCATGCTTGGTTTCATGAACTTTGCAAAGTTCTTCATAATATTTAACAGTGAAGTAGTATTGTTGATCATATTATCTATACTTGCACTCTTTCTCTAATAGAGTAATTCCTATTGTATATCTTGGCAACATTCTACTCAATGTGATTGATAGATAAGAAATTACAAAAATAAAATAGTATTTGCATAATCCACATTTATCCCGAAAGATTTATGCATCCACAACACCTTTTTTTACATCAAATTTACATATAGTAAAAAAGATATTTCTCTCTTTCGAATTAAATATGATGAAATCAATATTCTTGGTTGCGAGGCTACTGACAATACTAATAAAAACCTTACAATAAGTTGAAGATGTTGAAAGCTATGAAAATGCTTCAATTATCAGCATCTTGCATGCAAACTTATCAATCTATTTGTCACCCAATCTAATACATCATTTGTTAGTGGTTTAGTTAATCAATATTTGCAAAGTTCAAAGAAGAAATGTTAGAGGAACTATAAGATTTATCAAGAAATCTCTAGAAAAAGTTCTTGTGTATCTAAAATATAGTCATCTAAGGATTGAAACTTTGTTGAAGCAAACTATGTTAGATATATTAGGGATGAACTATCTGTTTTTTAAGAATATTGGACCTATGATTGTAAATCTAGTGTATTAGAAATATGCCATCGTGGCTAAATTTAATTTTGAAACTAAAAATTAAATATTGGGCAATGGCCCATTCTTTGTGTGAAATGATGTGAATTAAAACTCTAGACATAGTCTACGATCCTTAATTGTAATAACTAAGCAGAAATTATCTACATTGCAAGTAAGTATATCTTCCATGAAATCAATACTAAAGAAGATTCACACTTCATTGGAGATAAAGTCCATCTATAATGAAGATAAATCAATTGAAACCTTTATCACTTTCCTTCAATGAAATTGTGCTTATATCAACTTGGAGAATGAATTCAAACCCAAACAAAAAACTAAAAGAAGTGAACCCAACCTTTATGGTCCTTCGATCAACGAACTTAAACAGTAGAAACTAGAAACAAAATTGATTGATCCAATGAGAAGACTGATTTATTATGAGTTCAAATCCATCCACATCCCTATAATGAAATGCTCTAATTGGGATGACGATTAGATTGAACTTAACTTTCATAGTTTGGGTAATTTCCATATGTTCCATTCCACCATAAGAATCGTTTAAGATTTCATGAAGTGAGAACTTCTAAGATGGTAGTTATTAACAACTTCTGAGAAAATTGGCACAATGCCCTTTTCCTTTGCTTTCACTCCAATAAATAATAATTTGTACAATTTATTTTAGGTAACCTAATACATATTCCTAATCTAAATATATTTAGCTATAAGGAAATAATATGTACAATTATCAAGAGAGGTAAATCAAAAGAGAAAAATTGGAAGCAATTTAAATAAGGTAGCTCCTAATTATAGGAAACACCTAATTCAAATAAGGAAGCTCCAAACTCTAGCTGCTTGATTTCTATTATTCTTGATTGATATCCCCCTCAAATTAATGTTGATTGATCAAGAAGCATCAATTTGCCAACAAAAAACTGATGACAGTGCCAAGAAAAAACCTTAGTAAATATTTCAGTCGTTTGAAGATCAGAGAAGATATGAGGAAGAGAAATAACATCATTATTATTAAGGTTCTCGAATAAAATGGCAGTCCAGTTCAATGTGTTTCGTGCGCTCATGAAAGACATGATTAACAATAATCTGGAAAGCACTAGTATTATCTGCATAAAGAGAAGTAAACTCAAGTTGAGGAAAACCAAACTCAGCCAACAAACCCCGAAGCAAAATGATCTTAGAACAAGCAGAGGACATAACACGATATTCAGACTCAGTATACGACATAGACACTCAATCTTGTTTCTTACTATTCCAAAAAATTAAAGAGTAGTCGAGAAACAGACACCAACAAGTAATAGATCGACGTATATCAGAACATCTGACTCAATCAGCATCACAATAGATTGTTAAGCGAATAGGAGACTTCGAAAAAAAGAACAAACCATGATGAGAAGTACCTTTCAAATAACTAACAAAACGTCGAACTGCAACTAGATGAAGATGTGTAGATGTCTGCAAAATTGACTAATTTGTTGCACAACAAATGAAATTTCAGGACGTGTAATAGCCAGACAATTGAGACTTCCAATAAGTTATCGATACAAAGATGAATCAGATAAAAAGTCACCATCATTCCGTTAATATTTAACATTCACTTTCAAAGGAGTATCAACAGGACGACCCTCTTGGAGACAAGCCAAAACAATGAGTTCCTTAATATAGGTATGTCGATGAAGAAAAATACCTACGAAAGAAAAATGAACCTCAAGACCTGAGAAACAAGTTAAAGACCTCAAATCTTTCATATGAAAAGAACTCTGAAGATGCTCCTGTAATTGAGACATCAATTGAGTATCAAATCATGTAATGACAATAAAATCAACATAGACTAATAAAAAAACAATTCTCTTGTCAGTCTTGCAAAGAAATAATGAAGAATCATATTAACTTTGAATAAAAAAAAAGCTATGAAGAGTATTGCGAAAATTTTCAAACTAGACACGTAGAGCCTGTTTCAAACCGTATAGAGACCGTTTGAGCTAACAAATATCATATGAGGGTGTAGAAAATAAGCTTGGAGTCATATAAATATCTTCCTAGAGGTCCCCATGCAAAAATGCATTCTTAAGCATTTGTCATAAGAATCAGCCTTTAGATGTAACAATAGATAGAACAAGCCGAACAGTTGTCATCTTAGCCACGGGTGCAAAGGTCTCTTCATAATCAATCACATATTCTTGTCGATTGCCGAGAGCTACCAATCTTGTCTTATATATATGTCAAGGGAACCATCAAAACGTAGCTTAAGAGAATAAACTCATTTACAACCAATGGAATTAACACCTGTTAGACATGAAACAATATCCTAAGTGTGATTGTCTTGAAGTGTCTGAAAGTTCCTCTTGCATAGCTTTTATCCAAAAAGTCTGTTTAGCAGCCTGAAAATAAGAGGTGGGAATTGTAGTACTAGTTAAAATTGCATAATAGTCATATCTATCCAGAGGACGAATGTGCCGAGTTGATCATCGAAGAATCGTTGGAGCATTTGCAGGAGCAGAGTCGAGAAGGACTAAAGATGAAGGTGGCAAGCGTCGTGTGTAGACAAGACCAAGCTTGAACCGTTTATCAAAAAAAGAATCATCAAAGTGAGGAAGTACAACAATATCAAATGTCGAAAGATGATGCTGAAAATGTCATTCATGTTTAAAGAAAATCACATCCCGAGATATACGTCATCGATTATTAATCGAATCAAAACACACAAAACCTTTATGATCAGGACTGTAACTCATAAAGACACATCACACAAATTGGGCTCCCAACTTATGACGTTCATGAGCAGGTAAATGAATAAAACAAATACAACCGAAAGTATGTAGCATATGATAATTAGAATGTTTACCAAAAATTCAATAGTAGAGAGAATAAAACTTCAATTGTTAAGATGATAAACGATTAATCAGATAAACTGCAGTTGATAAATTTTCAGTCCAAAACTTATCTGAAATAGAAGATTCTAACAACAATGTGCGCACCATATCCAACCGATGTCGATTTTTTCGTTCACCGACTCCATTATGTTGAGGTGTATAAGGATATAAACGGTGTGAAATAATACACTTGTTAAGGAGAAATGCTTGAAACTCATAAGACATGTATTCATCATTATTGTCAAACCGTAAGATTTTAATACAAATGGATAACAAAATTTTAATGTGTCACAAATGTTTGAAACACGATAAACACTGTTTTTTTGTAATGCAAAAAATAGATCCATGTGAATCGACTGTAATTGTCAATAAATGTCACAAAATATTTATATTGAACATGTGAAATAACTGATGTAATTTCTTAAGCATCACTATGAATAATGTCAAAATATTTATTGGTACAACTACCCAAAATAGGAAAAAATAATGTTTTACATTTATTAGTTTACAAGGAAAACAGTCAACTAATAAACTTTTATCTGCATAACCAAAAACACCACTTTACAACAAATGATTTGCAACAACATTATTTGGATGACCTAATCGTCTATGTCAGACGCCATCCTTATTTTCAACAACTGAACAAGCTAATGACAAATTCCGAAAAACAGTAAATTGTAATGGAAATAATCTCCTTCCCCGATACCTGATCCCGCACAATACAACAATCACGAAAAAAATGTACATCACAGTTATTATCCATCATTTGACCAACAAAAAGTAAGTTAATAGATAATTTAGGAGAAACCAAGACATGTCGAAAGGAAGAGTTGATATCACCAACTATCGTAATTGGAATATTATTTCCATCAGTAATTTAAAAATGTTGAGTACTAGTATAAGAGCGTTGATTGTGCAATAAATCAGATGTGTCTGTCATATGATTTGTGGTGCTAGAATAACCAAGGTGAAGGAACAGAAGTAATAGTATTACCTTTTCCTTGAAGACCAGAGCAGAAAAAACTAAAAGAATCATCTGTTGAACCATATCTGGTGTGAGAACATGTTGATTATTGCTAGCAACTGTGGATCAAACCAAGATTGTGAGAATAGGATACCGCAGCATGAAGGGCTTGTGATTTGCGGTTTTGAAGCCATGTATGACACTTCTTAATAATGTCTTTTGCTTGCAATACTTACAGAACTTCTTACTACAATGGGACAATATGACTAATTTTTTTGTGGTTGTAACACTGCATTGTTTTCTTCCCTCGGGTCTAAGCAGCATATGCAACATTAATTATTTCAAATGATCTTCCTGCTACATCGATAGTGGTTTGTGTCGTTAATCTTTGTTCATCACGCAGTACCAAAACATGCATCCAAACAAGGAATCAAATCTCTATCCAGCAACCCAGCCCGAGCAGTTTCAAATTCAAGTTCGAGCTTCATCA
Organism: Phalaenopsis hybrid cultivar; assembly: GCA_002079205.1. NCBI lineage: Eukaryota > Viridiplantae > Streptophyta > Magnoliopsida > Asparagales > Orchidaceae > Phalaenopsis > Phalaenopsis hybrid cultivar. The sequence continues at coordinate 122,099 of JXCR01140700.1, read as the reverse complement.
AAAATTGATCACGATGACTCACTTCATGAACAACCTGAACGCTAACTAAACTCTCTTTTGACACCTTAGCATAGATAACACCAAAATATTCGCTCCATAAATTAAGAAAGCCAGAATAATATTTTTGAAATGAGAGATTACTTTGACTATAATTACTTATATCAAGTTTCAATTGAAAGCGTTTAACAGTATTATCTTGGTTGTAAACGCGTTTCAAATATTTTGACATTTCTTTAGCTATATCAAATGATCGTAAATTATTTACCATATGGACCTCAATAGATCCCAAAATACAAGAAACAATCCAAGCATCCTTTGCCTCTTACTGACCAAGATCTTTCGACTTTGTAGGTGCTGAAAAAGACCCATCAATATAACCCCAAAGCTTCTTCCCTTTCAAAAATATCTTAGACTGAAATTCTCATGCTGCATAATTTTTTTCATTAATCTGATAGCTAAGATTTCAGGAGTTTTCTCAGATGACATTCTGAGCAGAATTGTAACTTACAAGTTAATTATCAAGAAAGTTGTTGATCAAAATTAATCAACCTAAAACCAAAGAAAACCAAGAACCCACAATGCACTGAGAAGGCTTTTACGCAAAGGATCACCGCGCATCGAGATCTGAAACTCCTTCGTGACGGACCATGTGATACAATCGCCCTCCAAGCTTGATGGGAAAGAGACGACGAGATCCTAGAGGGTCAAAGCTGGTTGTTCTGTAGCTTCGAGCCACGATCGAAGAGGAGGAAGAGAAGTCGAAGCCTTTGTGTGCGCTGCCCAGTTGAGTTTGCTGAGACCGAAGGAGAAGAACTAGGTGCACGCAGAGGAAGTAGAGGAAGGGAAAGAACCGAACTTCTACGTGCGTTGCTTTGTTGGGTTTTACCAAGCAGCGAAGGAGAAGACGTCGTCTATGTTCTTGTACAAAGGAAGAAGAAGGCGATGGATCATGACCAATAGAAGCCTGAGAGCTCTGATACCATAACAACTTTTGAGAAAATTAGCTCAAGGCCTTTTTCCTTTGCTTTCATTCCAATAAATAAAAATTTGAACAATCTATTTTAGGTAATCTAATACATATTCCTAATCTAAATATATTCAGCTATAATGAAACAATATGTACAATTAACAAGAGAGGTAAATCAGAAGAGTAAAATTGGAAGTAATTTAAATCAGTTAGCTCCTCATTATAAAAAACTCCTAATTTAAATAAGGAAGCTCCACATTCTAGCCACTTGATTTATGTCATTCTTGATTGATGGTTATATGATATCAATGTCATCACGTGACCAAAAAATTGTTAATATGCATATTACTACATGTCTATGATCACAAAGTATTGATCATAATCTTTGTTAAGCTTTGTTTCACGATGTTTCAATTCACCATCAATCGTTAGTCAAATAAAAACATTATTGAGTGATTTAAGGTAATTGAATCTACATAAAACAATAAAAAATAGTAGGAATCATAGTTTGCTTGAATGTTTTAATTTATTTTTATTTCTTTGCTTTTAACCATTATATAGGGTTGTTGGTTCTAATTCTTGTTTTAAAATTTTTTAAACAAAAAAAGAAGGTTATCCCCCTTCCAAAAGTGAAATGGGTGGAAATTCATTAATGTAACTAAAAAATCCAAACATATGGATGTGCTCTGATAAGAGGAAAAATAAGGCTGGTTAAGGAAATATAGATGTTTTAGTCGCATCAACTTAACATATAGGACAAAATATATCTTTCTTCTATCCATTTTTATTTGTTCATAGTTTCTAATTGTCTTTAATATTGATAAAAAGAATGTTTTATCTTTTCACCCAATCGCGTGACATCCAAATGCAGAAAGAGCCTCAAAAATACTTTGAGAGTAACAACCATGAATATCAAATGAAAGGATGTTCCCTGCAATAAGGGTATAGATTAATCTCAGCTTCTCATATTTTCATGGCTTTATTGATATCCTCGTGTAAGTATCACCATTTATTTTTAGATGATTCTCATGCGCAGTTTTTTTTCGAATATTTTCAAATAAGAAATCCATATTTAGTTACTAGTAATTATATCTATATTTATCAAGTTAACACAACGAATACTTTTATGTTTCACCTTTCACAAAAACTAATTTGGTTAGAAATTCAAATTGTTCAAAACTAACTCATGAAAGAAACAAAAACTAACCATTCCAAACGCTCTGATCTCTCGGATCATCACGATAAACTGGTGTTGCAGACCAGACAAAAAGCCCACCAGGCCTAAGTATTCGATTAAGCTCTATTAATGGTTTTCCACCTATTATTGAAAATAATGTTTGGTTAGAGGGATATAAAGGGAAATCTTATAAGCAATTATAATTTATTGGAAAGGTTATACATACCATCTCCATCCCAATGCACCCTACACCGAGCACAATGAATTAGATCAAATGCATTATCAGAGAAAGTCAATTTTTGGGTCCCAATAACTGACAAAACGGCTGGAATTCCTCGCTCAAGAGCAAATTGTATCTGAGCCTCATGCTCATCCTTTGGTGCAAAAGACATAGTGATGACATTTTTATCCAATAAGTACCCACCAAAGCTTGCAACACCACAACCAACATCAAGCACAACCCTTGTATGTCTACCCCACTCAATAGCAGGCAAAGCCTAGGTCATCCAACAAGTAAGAAAATAATAAGTTGTCACCTATACAAAAACAAATAGTGCTGCCTGTTTTCTAGCATAGATAAATAAATGGAAATTATATGAGAAACCAGCATGGCTACCAGGCACAAATTTAAAAAACAAACAGTGTCTAAGAATTGGCTCGTAGCAACGATAGAGAAAATAATAAAATTAAACAGAGAAATCAAGAAGAATATTCATACAAAATTATCAAACCTTTTTCTAGAAAAGACATCAGAAAAGTGAACTTGATAACGAAATACACATTCAGATAAATACACCACAATTCCTTAAACATTTTATTTTCCCATTTACTACATGTAAAAAGCATTCTGACTACTGATATTCATTTTCAACTAGGTAAGAACATTTCTTTCCCAAACATATTAGGACATACATGCTATTTCCGTACTCCGAGGAGAGATCTTGTGCCATGTAAGATAAACTTGAAAAGTAACGGCAGTTTGCAAAACCAAAATATCTGAAAAAAAATCCATAGCATGCAAAGGATCTAAATAAGCATAATAGGTAGATGAAAATTTAACAGAACTGTAGCAGTCATAATCTAGAAAATTACTTTGATGTATATGATTTCACATGCTCTTCTATAAGAATTTCTCTGCATACCCGCTCAATAAACTGAATATAGCTGTTTACTCCATCTTTAAACTGAGTTCCACCGCCAGGAAAAAGAAGATAGTCTCCAGATTTTCGGACCCAATTCTGGTCCTTCTTGTACTCAACCAGCTTAGGGTGAGGAACATTGTCATACCATATCTGGAAACAAAATAATCAACTTAAAATCAAGCAAAAATTAAGCAATCATTGGATTATAAAATTACCAGACTTAGATAACCAATAGATTTCAGTAAGTAGAGGTATTTAGCTTACAGAATAAACTAGTAGATGATCAGGCTAACAAATGAATTCGAATATTACTCGTAAATTCAGCAAAAAGTTCATTCTTGCATTTAGCTTAGCTTCAAGAATGCTATTGTAATCGTTAGCGGCATAGCTGAATTATCGGGCGGGGGGTGAATTAATCAAAAGTTTAATTCCTTAAGGCGCGATGAATGGCGATTTGTCATCTTCATTAACGCTAAACGCAAATTATGCTAACATATAAGTACAGACGGGGCGTGACCATAACATGAAAGGAAAAGCATCATGTTTTAATTTCTTACCGAACCCTCAATCTCACCATATCTCTGCTCTTCGGCCAAGGCACCGGTACTCTGTAACCGAGAGGAAGGGGGGCGAGGCATCTCGGGCTTGGCATTGGGCAATGGCGCTCCCGGTGCTCCATACGCCTTCTCGACTTCAAAGCCTTTATCGCTTTCATGTTATCTAAGCACGGAATGTTATCCACCGCCTTGGAATCCTTCCCATTCCCGCAGATCTCCCAGTGGAAATCAAGCTCCGCGGTGAATTCTTCGCCGTCTTCACGATTTCCGTTCTCTTCACCCGTTTCGCCCGGCATCAGCGCGTCATCGCCTGCGTAGGAGGCGAACGAATCCCGAGGGTTTGGAGTGGAATGAACTATGAGCTGGGATTGAGGGGGTGAAGGACTGGAATGAAAGGATTTAAGATCAGAGGAAACGAAGTAGAAAGAGGAGAATCGATTGAAGGTGTCGGTGGTGAAGAAGACGATGATGAGGAAGGAGGTGAGGAGGAAAGCAATGGTTAGGAGGAAGGGATTCCGTCCCTCGATCAACAATGGGCTTCGAGTCGTCGCCATTAAAGGAGAGAGATGGAGCAGTTCTCTTTTATTCTCTGGATTATGTTATTGATTAATGTCTACAGTTTTAAAATTGTTTAAGATTAATTCAATTTTTATTATTGTAAATATATTAATACTTAATTAACTATTAACTAAGTATATAATTTTTTAATAAAAGTTTATTACGCTGATTTTAAAATAACGGTACTTAATATTCATTAATTAATTATTAATTAGACATTATTAAATTATTAAATTTATTAAATTTTATTTAACTAAACAACTTCATACATATATATTTTTTTAATTTCATTAAATAATCATAAATTAATTATTTATCAAATTTATATTAATTATGTACAGATTAATTAATGTTAGAATTTATTGAACAATTTATGATAATAATATATTAATTGATCATTTATTAAGAATCAATAAAATGAATTATTAATGTTATCTTCCCCTTCCCTCCGCCCCTCTGAAACCCTTATAGACATGGAAAAAATGTGTATGTAACGCAGTGCTGCGTATGATAGCCAATAGAAGGAGGCCAAGTATGCATCGACGGCCCTACCTCTTTTAAATTATAAAATAAATAGGTGTTTTGTCGCATGTGACCTGTCGACCGGCCCGCTACTGTAACTCAATTGTAACCGCGTGGTATCCTTGCTATACCTCCCGCGACCGGCCTCCAGCAACGCACGTGTAATCCTTTTGTAACCCATGTGTAACATTTCCCAATCAGGCATGCGTACCGCGTGTATAACATGAGTGTAACTTCCTTATAACATCGTCATCGCGAAACTGATAATGTACCATTTGTGTAACTCGATTGTAACTGTGATGTAACGGACTTTTAAGCCCGTCGATCTGGAACCTCGCATGTTTCCTTCATGTAACCCCTTGTAAGCCTCGTGTAAGCCCTTAGAACCCATTAACCCGTGGTAAAATTTAAAAACCAACACGAAATCGTTTTCGAAAAACAGGGATTCGAGCGCAGCTAGGGTTCTCTTCATCGTCTTCCTTTTCAAGGTTAGGGTTTAGTGTTTCGGATTGCTTTTGTGAGGGAAGAGTAAAATGGAAGATAAGGAGGTGATTACAAAGACCGAGTTCGAAGAGGCCAATGTTGCGGATTTGGGAGAGGTTGATAAGCAGGAATGCGAGGAGGCAACGCAAATGGTGAAAGGCGGTCGTCAGCAGTCCAAGAAGGAGGACAGTGAATCTATTAAGCACCCTCAAACTATTTCTAGATACTATTTAGATTATGCTTTCCAATCCATGAAGCTTGGTTAATTATGTTATCATGTGGTTATAAAAAACTTAATGAACAGATTACATTTCACTTTTAATACATTATAAACTCCTTATCAAAAAGAACAACAAAGATCATCATGCTTTCATATTCATCAATAAAGATCATTTAGGAAAGCTTAGTTAATGGTGTTAAATTAATTTTAAATGAAGACAATTTGTCGTCATTCGGATTTATATTTGATATTCAACTATTTTGTTGTATTCTTGTAGGTTTTTGAACGCAAAAGCAATGAATTGTAGATGTCGTCCATCTGCAGTACGAGAAATTCTCGATAAGGTCCGACCAACAGTCGATGAGGACACATGGAATAAATTGGAAGCCATGAGTTTGGCTCAATTTTTTAAACTCCCTTCGTACCCTCATGATCATATTCTGACGATGCATATAATGAACTGTTGGGGCATTGATCAAATAACATTCAACTTGGGAGGGAAAGAGCTCAAATTTAATTCAGATGAAGTTGTACTCCTGATAGACATGCCCAATAGAGGGTTTCCTGCATGCTGGAGTAATGCTCCTCCTAGTAGTATGGATGCGAGACAAATAAAGACCGCACTACTCGACTTTTCACTAGGGGAGTCCTCTCATAATCTTTTGAAATTATTAATCAAGTTGTTAATGCCAAATTTTATTTTTCTTTCAAACAACTTTAGAGTGCGAAAAAATTGTCTTCTATTTGCGAGAATGTGGAAACTTTTACAACATATAATTGGTCAAGTATGTGGACTTATGACCGAGCAACTGAATGTATGTGCCACAAAAATAAGGAAGGATCAGCCACTGGGATACATTACTGGTTTGTTGACCTCACTTTTGGGTGATGGTTATGGGTCTTTCCTTTAGTGACTTGGATCTAGCATTAAGACTTTCCTAATAACTATCTTAGCATCTTAAAAATGGTACTCACCTTCTATTTAAACATTTCAACTAAATCTCCATTCTATATGTTGGTTCTAAATGCGATCAATAATTTTTAATACAAAAATTAGAGATTACATAAGAGAGCCCTGATGAGAATTCTTATAGGATCTATGAACCATAGAAAAGTCTTGCACTGTTCTACAATTTTTGAACTTCAATATATTGCATCGGCATTCATAACCACCATGATTATCATAAACATTGCATTTTCATATCACAATATTGCAATCATTACACCCATGGGGCTGACCAAAATTATTTGAGACTAGTTTTCCCTAAAATACCCCACTTGAATATTTTAATTCTTAAGAAATCCCTAAAACTATCATTGAATCACAAAATCCGCTTCAAACTATTTAATATTATCCTTTAGACCATTTGAAACCCAAAAATTGCAAAAATATCAAATTTTCCCAAAAATTATCAAAATACCCCTAGACTCCTAAAATACCCAATTTCCCAAAATTTCCTAGATTCGCCAATAAGTCCTAAAAATCACACCACATCATTCCTTATGTCTTCCTGAGAATTTTGATCGTAAATTTGTTATAATTTTGGATAACTTTTTGGCACCTCGACACCAAAATAACAAATACTTAAAAATGTTTTGTGGATCATAAAATCTTCCACATTGATTGAAAATGACCTCAGACATTATCGTTTGACTCCAAATTTTTTCTTGGACCACCTAGAGCATTTCAATCAATATTTTGACCACTTTGACCAAAGTTGATCAAAATTACCAAAATGTCACTCATTGTCCAAAAATTCTAAAATCCTCCAAAATCATTTCAAACACCCATAAAATCAATTCTTGACCATTCATTGGTCGAATTTGACCAAATTCACTCGCTTTGACCAAAATCGCCAAATTGAGCTTCATGACCGATCAAATACCTCAATTTCAAATTCAACATGTCTAGATCTAATTTCAAATGAATCTAAATCCATTTAATTTGCCGATGATAAATTTTCAAAACGATCGATTGTGAACCAAAACTTTGACGAAAATTAAATTTGGCGCATTTTTGACCTGATCATCGGAAGGTCACCCGAACGACTCTAGATTATGAAACGGACTGTCTGATCGCGTCCAGAAAGTCAATATTACCCAAAGGGGCATTCATTTCGTCATGATATCACGTCTGGACAAAAAATACGTAAATGATAATAAAAATAATAATAATTATAATAATTATTATAATATAACATTAAAAATATAATAATAANGAAAAAAATTCACAAATAGAAACCACAGCGAAACACACAAATTTACGTGGTTCAGCAAATTGCCTACGTCAACGGAGCTGCAGAAGATTTTATTAGTTTGAGGATTACACCCGTCGATCGCCTCGACGATTATAAGAAAGAAATTTTCTCTCTGTATCTCTTCTCTCTCCTTCTCTCTCTCTCTCTCTCTCTCTCTCTCTCTCTCTCTCTACTTAAAGATAAAAATAATTAAAAAAATTAAAAAAAAATAATCTCTCTCCCCTATATAACACTACTCCATTCTTAAGCAACCTGCCCCACTCTTTTCTCCTTGGCGTTACACAACAACAGCTCCCCACCTCCTCCCTCGCCGGAAAATTTGAAGCTGAGCCAACTTTCCATAGAGTCTCTGAAACCTTCTGCATTCTTAATGAAATTTGTAGTCTTGACCTAAACAACCCAACCAACGCCACCACCGCTGGAAAAGCCTTCTAAAGCTCACGACCACCTTTCAATTTTGCACAAAAAACTATTCCAAAACTCGGCTAAATTGTTATATTAGCCTTCTTAGGTTCTTAGGAAGCCAGATCAATTATTTCTCATCATTTTGGCGGTTGTTAACGCCTTCTCCAAGCGAGATCAAGTCAACTTCAGTGAACCTCTGACTCGACGCGAAAATGACGTCAAATCGACGCCATGAAGAGTTCTCAAGAGGTCTACTTATTTAAACCTAATTGAGGATAAACCTCTTAGGCTCAGGTGTACTTCTTAATTTGAAACGATGATCCTGAGCTTTCCTCCCTTCGAGATCAAAAAACATATCATAAAACATCTAAGTATTCGTATGGATGTGATCTACTCTTCGAGCTGAACAAAACGAGCCCAATAATATGAAATTTAGTTGATAATCGGCGGAGAACAGACTCCGGGAAGTTCCAACTGTTGAAACCATCGTGTTCGCGTATAATATCGCATAAGGGAGACGAATGCGTAACATGTTTTCATATTATTATTATTATTATTATTATTCAAGAAAATTGGATTTAATTTCAAAATTACATAATTTTTTATATAAAACTAAAAAAAATAAACCAAAAGATGCTATAAACTCAAGGAAATGAGAAGATTTTTTTTTTATTAAAATCATGATTTTTTACTAAGTAAATATTTTTAAATTATTTTTTGAAGTTCTCGAGTATTTAAATCATAAAAATTAAAATATAAATGAGAAAAATATGAAATTTGGCAGAGATATTAAATGACATTGGGGAAAGCTTCTCTGTTTTTTTCAAGTTATCTTAATGTCTCTATATTTGTATTTTATTTTTGAATAAAATGACATTTCTGTAAATTAAAAATTAAAAAAATTGTAAAACTCTCTCTAATTGAACATTTGACCATAAACAAAGGTTTAAAAATTTTAAAATCACATTTAAAATAATTTTATAATTAAAACACATTAATTAGGGTTCATGTTTAATTTAGGGTAAGTTTATCTAGCCCAAACTCAACCTAAGTCCGACCTAGCCAATTATCTTTGGGTCCACTTCAACCTGATTACAAACTTGGTCAGCCAACCCAAAGATTAAGTCAATCACCCATTAAATTCAATTTTAGTCATTTAGGGCTTTTGGCTAGCCAGTCTTCAGTCGGAGTTTAGCCTGGGTAAACTCAACATTTAGTTGATTCCAATTTGAATGGTTGAGTCATTTTAAACTTGAGATTTAAGTCATCATATCATTCAATTTAGACTGCACTTCTTGGAGTTTAGAGTTATTTAACATGAACTTTAGTTTAGTTTAACCTACACATTAGGTTCATCACAAACTAAACCTTAATCTTAGGTCAGCCTTAACCTAGACCATTACGATTATTGATTATAACCACAAAGATTAGCCATGCCTAAGTCTTATGTTAGTTAACCTAAACCGATAGGATCAGTTAATCTAAACCCTAGATTAGTTAACTCTTAAAGAATAGGATTAGATAACCTAAGTCTTAGTTTAGTTAACCCTAAACCAATAGGATTAGTTAACATAATCATTATGTTAGTTAACTCATTAACCAATAGTATTAGTTAACCTAAGTCTCATGTTAATTAACGATAAATCAATAGAATTAGTTAACCTAAACATTAGGTTAGTTAACCTAAACCAATATGATTAGTTAACCTAAACCTTAGGTTAGTTACCCCTAAACTAATAGGTTTAGTTAACCTAAACCAATATGATTAGTTAACATAAACCTTAGCTTAGTTAACCCTAAACCAATAGGATTAGTTAACATAAACCTTAGGTTAGTTAACTTTAAATCAATAGGATTAATTAACCTAAACCTTAGGTTAGTTAAATCTAAACCAATAGAATTAGAACCTAAACCTTAGTTAGTTAACCCTAAACTAATAGGATTAGTTAACCTAATCCTTAGGTTAGCTAACACTAATCCAACCCTAATCTTTAGGTAAAACAAACCTAAATCATAGCTTAGCCTTAAGCTAAACCTACCTTAAACCTTAGGTTATATCTTAATGAACATAGAAGAACCTTTTAGGTATAACCTTAAACCTAAGTTAAACCTAAACTCCTCAACTTGAATATTAATTAAGAAATAAAATAAATCACATTGGGATGGGTAAAATTCACATAAAACACATTAAAACTTAATTTTAAACTAAATTGAACACATCAAGGCTTTAAAGCATGACTTTGAGGTTAAGCCAACATTAAAGCCGTCAACCTCACATAAATAGTAACAAGTGGACAAATAACTTAAATAAAATACTTAAAATCCGACAACAAGATGTAAACAACCTAAAACATTTCAACCTTAAAATCAATAAAGTTACTCAAGGATCAATTAAATCTTAATCATAAAGATCACATAACGCAACTTAAACCCCTTTTTGTTCTAGTTCACGAAGATTCCTTGGACGATGCAATATGTGGATTTTAATAAGAATCTTCTGGTCCTTGTGGGCAACCACCTTTCGAACTAAGTAAGCTAGAGCACCCGGTGACCTGGGACGACGGAGTCATAGACATCATGACTAGGTTACCACTAGTTAAATAATTAAAATTTAATAAAAAATTGATAAAATATTGTTTCTTTATTTGCTCTACTTATTGCTTTATGTATCTCAATACATGTTCTTTTAATGTTTTTATCAAACATAGAATGCATGTGTTAAGGACAAATAATGAAAGAATAAAAGTTGCTTAGATTATGAATAACCTATAAATCATAAAACTAGGGAATTACTTAGCTTAAGTGAATTTAACATTGGCCTATGTTTGAACTATACCTTCACTACCCTTTAATTAATTCACTATAAAATTATCGAAAGAAATAAAATTTTTAATAATAAGATTGGAGAATCTGAAGATATTTAAGTATGGAACTTGGAGCAGACTTCGTGGACAGCTCGTTCAAGACCCTTTCTTTAGTTTAATAACAATCCTTAGGATTCTGAGGCTGTCTTTTATGACATAAAACCTCTCTTTTTTTAGGCTCCTGCATAGTCCTGATACGCAACATGTCCTAACTTATTTTAGGATTCTGAGGTAGTCACTCGGTGTAAAACCTTCTATGTTTCTAAGATTTTTATGTAAATCATCATTACACAAATCCAAACCCTAATTAATAGAACTGACAAGAGTTAACTTAAATTAATATCGTCCTAAATTGAGCCAAACATTAAGATAGTTTAGGGGATTACCAAGAACCTATTATGGACCTTTAATCTCTCGTACTTTTCTTCCTTTGATTCTTAAAAAAAATCTTTCACCTTCGAACCAATCCCCATTGAAAATTTTACAATCATGTTCATTGAAAACCCTTCCTTTTGAACTTATGAAAATAAAAGATTCCTGATTTTATCTAGAGTTTTCTTAAGTGATCTATTCGTTTAAGATGTAATTAACTATAGGGGCTTGCGGGCTTGCCCTTATAGGGAACTTAAAAGAATCCACACTTAAAATAAACCCTATTTGACTCTCATATCGAATAGGGGAATCTTTCGGTCATGCAAAATTGCAGATCAAACGGAAGTCATTTATTTCTATAGTTTATTTAATTGAGCTTATTATCAAGTAGTGTATTACCTTTCAAGGTGGTACATTACTCGTGGTTTGCTCGATTATCCAAATTGTAGGAATCAATGTGATCAATTTGACCCCATTTTCTTCAAATTGAAATACCTAATTTCTAAATGTTATATTACACTAAATTAAACCGCACTTAGTCGTATAATGACCGACATAGTTTTGTCTTCCTTCTATCGGTTTGAGTACTGCACATAACTCCTAAAAATTCATTTCGTAATTTTGGACATAGTAATGAATTATTTTATCATGTTTCACGTAGCTCTGGGAACACGACCTTGGTCCTCCCAGTATTGCCTGAGGCCAGATCACGAATGCTGAGTTGGAATACTGTAAAGATTCAACAAGCCTTTAAGATGCTCAAATCCATTGAGGTGAGTTATTTAGTTCCTTAATCCCTAGAAAGTGTTATTATGCTCACGTGATACTTTGATTGTATGTAATGTCTTACAGGTTTATGATTATTTCCTTGAAATAAAAGACTGCGAGCATCATTTGCTTGGCCCTCCACTTGAAGAACCATCCAGTCCTAAGAAGCATCTCTCACAAAGGGAGTCTTAATCCCGACCACATTTGTCCACGTTCGTTGACATTGCTGATGCTATAGTTCCTTATCATATCACTCCTCAACCAACACATGGTTTTACATATCCACATACTAGCCCTCGAATTGGTTTTGAAGAAATACATAAATTACTTAAAGATTAGGATATTAAGCACCACCTACAAGATAAGATAATGATATTAAGCAGGAAAGAAATTTTCAGCACATAAAAGGAAACAAGAGATATTGACAGCTTCATAAGCTTATTCACCTGGTATTGGATTAGGAAAGGTGACATTAAAAGAGATATGAGAGACTGCTATGTTGACATCTTCGTAAGCTTATTCACCTGGTTTTGGATATCTAGCATGAAAAAAACATTAAATTTATCAGATATACAAGCAAAATGTCATATAATTGCTTCAACCTAATAAGATCTTAAAAGAAAGAACGTTGAACCATTGCTATCTCATGCATTGAATCCATCATCGTGGCAGTGTAGGATTCCCTACTCCGTGGAGGAAAGAAATTCCGCATTGTATATCCATGTATCAATAGTATATATCTAACTCCTCATCAAAGCATCATCATCAACCAAAACTTTACATACCTATGTCAAAAAATCAGACAGCGAGCATATGGGTGGATGACATTGTGTTGATTCTGGTTCTTTTGTGGTTAGAACATCTTTTTGCTTTCTTGTGTATACAATGGTAATTGGTTACATATCTGTCGTTAGATGAAGCATATGAGAAAAAGATTGAAGTTGTGGAAATATACATTTTGATATTTTATTTATCTCTCAATACCCTTTTAGTCTAACATTAGATATTCCTTTAGGGTGCATTTTGGTAGGATCATTCATATTCAATTCCTTATTGACAGGTTTTTAAATTTTCTTTTGTTGTCTCCTTGCCTGAGAACCCTTACCAATCAATATGTCATCAATATCCAATGACAATTTCTTCATGGACTCCTTCATGCACTGCTCAACTTCTGGATTTCCCTTTGCTTTTTGAGTAATTTGATATGCAACTTTCTGCATGTGTGTTTGGAATATTAAGTCGCTTTTAATATAATTCAACGTTTGTGACTATTAAAGATGCATGTTTTCATAACTGTTATATATATGTCTTTTTACATTTTTAGACCATCTCAATAGAAGATATTTATCTAGTATCTTCTTAATATGTAGAAAGTTCATAACTTGTATAGAGTGTGCACATAATAGTCATATCATTTCAAACTTTCTACAACTACACTGAATATCCAAACTCAAATAGTTGAAATTAAATACCCAAGTAGTGTTTGTCCTGTGATCATCCAAATTCTTAATGAAAAATTCAGTTTCAGGGTTTGGAGAGACATGTAATTAAAGACCACATGATCCGTGTATAAACTCTTCCTCAAACATTGTGTATAGCTTCCCTGAGTAAAATGTAGCTCCCTGCCTCAGTATTGGGTTGCTCTTTACTCCTCCATGTGTATAGCTTCCCTGAGTAATCACACTTGAAATCCACGTCTTTCTCGTTACTCCTCTATGTTCTCATGAAATTTTTAATGCCCAAAATATAATATGTAATAAAACTTGTGGGCTTTGAGACACCGTGACAAATGTTGTTTGTTGACTCACTTCTCTGAGCCAATAACATTCCCATTCCAAATGCATCCTTATTACATGTTGTAGACCACTTATGTCTAATTTTGTACATCTCATCTAGCCACATTGTCCTGTAGATTACATGTCTCAATCATCACCTCCCATGTATCATCAAATTCCTCTTCAGACTCACATTTGCTTAAACATTTATAAAAAAGATCACTGATTATCTTATGCACCACCCCACAATGAACTTTTGTAGGCAATTTCTTGTATATGTGCCACTGACATAATCTATGTCGTGTATATGGCAAAATCTCTACTATGACTTTACCCATTGTCTGATCTTGATCAGTGTAGATTGTTATTGGATGATTATCACTCATGATACAGATAAAAGTTTTAAAAATTCATTTAAACAAGTCTACCTTCTTCTCTGACAAGAATCTGACTCTAAAGAAAATATTCTGCCAATTGTGGTTAACACCAACAATAAGAGCACAAAATAAGTTATATTTATTTAATCTATAACTCATATAAAAAATAAGGACATCTCCAAAGCAGTCATAATCAAGCCTATATGTCCCGTCGCTAAAAAAAAACTCTTCAACCAACCACCCTAATCAGTTTCAAAATCCCATTCAAACATGTTATCCTTAGTATGTCGCTTGCAAACAACTGCAATAAAGCATTCGCATCATCATTTTCAATTCTACATCTTCTCTCTCTTTGAATGAAATTGAAAGCATATGTCTTTGTACATTCCGAGTTCTCTACACCCCAAACTTCTTTAGTTAGAAAGTTAAATGCGTTTTTATGTCTTATCCCTGATTGTGTCATCGACCTGAGCACATCTGCATTGAATTCACTTATTTTTATGCTAGAATGCTACAAATGTTTATCACCAGGGTTTGCTAATGAGTGGTTATGAGATTCAATGAATTTTTTGACAGTCTAATTGCCTTCCTCATCAACTGCGTATCGAATCATTGCAGGGCAACCACTTATTGTGTCTGCTCTTCTGTATTTAACAGTTTATGTGATCTTCATCTTTTTCTTGAAACCTGCTTATTCACATACGAAGTCCTTCATCTTAATATTCCTGGAGTTAGGCCAAAACGTAGTGTGCTCCTTACGAACATTAAATCTAATATGACGAGCGTAAGCACAATATACTTCATAAGCTTCTTTCTCATTGTGGACCATCGTTTGAAGTAATTTATTTGTTGTTTGCTCGATACAGGTAGCTTCACTCTCACCAAACTGCAACCAATAAAATAAAATGTTAAACTCAACAAACAACTCAAAAAACAACCCTAAACCCTCATATGTTTTTTCCATAATAAGAATTCATTAGTTTTAAAAAAATGATAAACCTTCAACCTTATCCTACGTTAAACCCTAATAATGACAACTCAATAAATAACCCTAAAACCACACACCTCTACAAACATGCACCTCCAAAAACATAACTATTTTTTATTAGCTATTGAACTGTGATTATTGGGGTTTAATGTAGTATATTTACTTTACTATTTTTACAAAACCCTAATCTCTACAAAAATATCTTAACAAACATACAACTCCAAAAATATGGCTAGATCCTAAAAATAAGAAGACCCTAACAACAAACAATATTATTATAACAACTGAAGCAGTGTCTCAAAAAAAAAAAAGGACAAATCCAAACACACTTCCACTTTAACGTCCACTTCTTCTCTCTTGGTAGGATAACTCTCTTCTTCTCCTTCCGCTTCATAGATAAAATGGAAGTTTGTGTTTCTTTAGTCCATCTTGAACTTCAACAATTCCAGGTGCCACTGCAGGAGAAAATGACGTCGGAAAATAGAGAATATGACCGATAAAACAGTAAACCCTAGCTGCTTAAATACCATGATTCGCGTGCGCTCCAATTTTTACACGAATGGTGCACTAATTTGTTCTGCGATGACGATATTACATGGCAGTTACATTGAGGTTATACGTGCGATACCGTTGCCAGAGGCGGGAAGCTTACACAGGGGGTTACAATGGGATTACATGCGCATTGCTGGATGCCGATTGCGGGAGTTATAGCATGGGTACTGACGGGTTACAATCGAGTTACAGTAGCAGGCTAGATCGACAGGTCACGCGCGACAAAACACCTATTTATTTTATAATTCAAAAGAGGTGGTCTTCCGATGCATACATGACCTCCTGCTATTGGCTATCGTACGCAGCGCTGCATACGTCTTACTAACACAATTTTTTTCCCATAGACATTTGCGACTTTTCTCCCTCCCTTCTGAAATCCTCGCAGACTGCCGCGACTGGAGCTAGCTTTGAAGGCGGCTAGGGTGTCGCAGTGTTCGAAGAAGAAGAAGACCTCCGAAACTCCAATACTATAATCCGGGACTTTGGGCAAGACGGAGGAGAGACGAGATTTATTTGAAAGGAGGATTGAATTTAAAAAAAGATTTTAATGAATTATGTAAATTCAGATTTATCAAATCTTCCTAATAAATGTTTAAAAACTATTTTGTAGGTTTAAAATAGTTTCACAGATTTATCAAGAGTTATTTAACATCTAAAAATTAATATTAAATAAAAAAATTNCCTCCAAAAACTTAACTATTTTTTATTAGCTATTGAGCTGTGATTATTGGGGTTTAATGTAGTATATTTACTTCACTATTTTTACAAAACCCTAATCTCTACAAACATATCTTAACAAACATACAATTCCAAAAATACGGCTAGATTCTAAAAATAAGAAGACCCTAACAACAAACAATATTATTATAACAACTGAGGCAATGTCTCCAAAAAAAAAAAAAAAAAAAAAAAAAAAAAAAACAAATCCAAACACACCTCCACTTTAACGTCCACTTCTTCTCTCTTGTTAGGATAACTCTCTTCTTCTTCTTCCGCTTCGTAGATAAAATGAAAGTTTGTGTTTTTTTAGTCCATCTTGAAATACAACAGGTCCAGGTGCCACTGCAGGAGAAAATAACATCGGAAAATAGAGAATATGGCCGATAAAACAGTAAATCCTAGCTGCTTAAATACCATGATTCGCGTGCGCTCCAATTTTTAATCTTGTACATCGCAGTTACACTCAGGTTACACGCGCGATGCCAGTGCGATGTGCTTAATAATCTGTTACATCGCAGTTACACTCTTAGTTCCATGAGGTTACATGCACGGCTCCGCGATTACAATGGAGTTACACGAACGGTAAACTAATTTGTTCCTCGACGACGAGATTACATGGCAGTTATATTGAGGTTATACGCGTGATACCGCTACGGGATTACACACGCATTGTTGGAGGCTGACTGCGGGAGTTATAGAATGGGTACCGAGGGGTTACAATCGAGTTACAGTAGCAGGCCGGATCGACAGGTCACGCGAGGCAAAACACCTATTTATTTTATAATTTAAAAGAGGTGGGTCCGCTGATGCATACATGACCTCCTACTATTGGCTATCGCACGCAGCGCTGCATACGTCTTACTTACGCAAAATTTTTCCCATAAACAGTTGCGACTTTTCTCCCTCCCATCAGAAATCCTCGCAGACTGCCGCGACTGGAGCTAGCTTTGAAGGCGGCTAGGGTGTCGCAATGTTCGAAGAAGAAGAAGACCTCCGAAACTCCAATAATATAATCCAGGACTTTGGGCAAGATGGAGGAGAGACGGGATTTGGTTGAAAGGAGGATTGAATTTAAAAAAAGATTTTGAATTATGTAAATTCAGATTTATCAAATCTTCCTAATAAATATTTAAAAACTATTTTGTAGGTTTAAAATAATTTCACATGATTTATCGAGATTTATTTAACATCTAAAAATTAAAATTAAATAAAAAAATATAAATGAGTATCAAGAACCTCAAAATTATAAAAAGTTGCATTTACTTTAATTAATAATTAGTTATATAAATTAATGATTTTTTAAAATTAATTACTTATTAATCAATAATCTAATATTAATTATACAAATTAAAAATTACATAGAATTTTATTAAATTATTTAAAAATTGAAATATATTTTAATTTATTAATTGACTATTAAATTATTACATGATAACTTTATCAAATTATAACTAAATTGATATCTTATAATTTCTTTATTAATTATTAATCAATTAAAATAATAAATTTAAGTCAAATAAAAATTATAGCCACAAACCCACCTTTCTATTCCTTTGTCTACCCCAAAACCCTCTCTAATATCCTCCCACTCTCCCGATTTTGCTCAAAACTTCGCATTTTTGATCGAAACTTCGCCCTATAGTCATCATTAAAGCTAGCTGGGAAGGAAACGACAAGATCGCGACTCATATAAGCCATGCAAATTCCCATCTTCTTATCCTTCCTCTCCGCTCCTGCCATAAACCATTAAGGAAGAAAGCCTTTTAGTGTCATTATTTCTCTTGGCTCTTCCCGAATTTATTAAATCTATCGATTCACAATGGTTGTTTGGTTGCAAGTAGGATTTAATAAATTAAATCCTGAAAATTATTTGATATACTAGATAGTAAATCATGATAAATCTAATGAAATAAATTTGATGACTTTATAAATATTTAGCAGGCTTCATGAGAAGAAGCATCCAAATATAAATATTAAATAAAAAATTACAAATGAATTTTTAAAGGTTAAAAGTACATAGAAAAATTACATTTACATTCAC
Source organism: Phalaenopsis hybrid cultivar (assembly GCA_002079205.1). Taxonomy (NCBI): domain Eukaryota; kingdom Viridiplantae; phylum Streptophyta; class Magnoliopsida; order Asparagales; family Orchidaceae; genus Phalaenopsis; species Phalaenopsis hybrid cultivar. The sequence goes on along the minus strand of JXCR01140700.1, from coordinate 103,353 downwards.
TAATAATTAATTATATAAATTAATAATTAATAAATTATTTGCAGACTGAGTTAATTATTAAATAATGATTTTATATCAATCAAGTACTAATTATATGAATGTAGAATTACTTAAAAACTTATTAAATAACTTAGAAACTAAATATTAAATAATTATATATAAATTAGCTTATTATTATTATTTGATTAATATCAAAAGTAATTATCAATTATTAATCAGCTAAAATAATTAAAGTAAACTCACAAAAAGATTAAAACCACAGCCTAATCTCCTTCGTCCCTGTGCCCGAAACCCGAGCCTCCCCGCTCTCCCGCTCTCCCGCTCTCTCGCTCTTCCGCTTCTGGCCTACATCTTCCCCCTCCCGGTTTCGCCCAAAACCATCGACTTCATAATCGAACCTTTGCGATACACTCGCTATCATAGCTAGCTGGGAAGGCAGCGACGGGATCGTGGCTTACGGAAACTTCCGAAACTCCCAACTTTCTCATCCGTCCGCTCCGCTCCTACCAGAAACCATTGAGAAAGGTATGCCTGTTCGAGCCATTCTTCCTCTCTGCTCATCCCGGATTTACTAAATCCGCCGATTCACAGGATTCAGTAAATCCCGGATTTATCGCGAATCGGCGTCATTCTGGGATTTACAGGGGCTGTGGGTTTACGGAGGCTTTTTTGGCCGTTTGGCAGGATTTAACTTAAAGCCTGCGGAAATCCTGCTTAAAACAGGCTGCCAAACAGCCCGTTAAAGTTGTCATTTTTGCTGTTTGGAAGGATTTAGGTTGAATCCTGCTTTAATTCTGCCCAAAATCTACTACCAAACACCAGGAAAAGCGGGGGAAACTGTTTTTGGATTATGCAGAATTTAAAACTGTAGATTTGNGTGGGTTTACGGAGGCTTTTTTGGCCGTTTGGCAGGATTTAACTTAAAGCCTGCGGAAATCCTGCTTAAAACCGGCTGCCAAATAGCCCGTTAAAGTTGTCATTTTTGCTATTTGGAAGGATTTAGGTTGAATCCTGCTTCAATTCTGCCCAAAATCTACTACCAAACACCAGGAAAAGCGGGGGAAACTGGTTTTGGATTATGCAGAATTTAAAACTGCAGATTTTTTGCTTGGCAGGATTTACATTAATCTCGGGTAAATCCTGCCTCCGAATTAAAGCACTAATTTACTTATTTACTAGTTAGCATTTTATAATCTTCATGTTTAAAGGCTTCTATGGTCATATCTTCAAATAAGTTGTTGAGAAATTAGGGCGAAGAGAAATAAGAATCGACACAAATCCAAAAGAACAAACAAAGATTTACGAGGTTCGGCAAAGATGTCTATATCCTTGGGAGCAGAACGACGACTTTCTTTTCAATATTCAGAAAAGAGTACAAAATACAATATTTAGCTCTCTCAAAGACCTAGGATTACAAACAAGTCTATTTATAATCATAGAGTAAACCCTACAGTACAATATGAAATTCCCAAATTACCCCTGTACCGTGTAGCAGGGCGTTGACCCAGCACCCCCAACCCACATAACGTAACTTCTCGATTTAGACAGATTCTTCCGCTCCGCTTCGTTCTAACGTTTGTCCCTATATGGTATATGAGTCATACCATAACAAATCTCCACCTTGACGAATATTAAGCCCCTTAGGAAAAAAGATACCTGGGCCTGCACCAATGTGGGTTGAGCCACCATGCTTCTGCTGCGCCCACGTTGATCTCAACCCACTAAATTCCAAGAGACACACCTCTTCAATTCCAAGAGACATTTCTTCATTCCAAGAGACACTAAATTCTGGTATTATGAGTCATACCTAACAATTCTCCACCTTGGCGAATATCCAACCATTTAGGAGAAAATCACCACCTTACGAATATCCAATCTCTCAGGAGAAAAATTTCCACCTTGCGAATATCCTGCTCTTCAGGAGAAAATCTCTACCTTGCAAATATCCAATCCCTTAGGAGAAAATCTATATTCGCCTAGGTGGAGAATTGTTAAATATGACTTATAATACCAGAATTTGGAGTCTTTTGGAATGAAGAGATGTCTCTTGGAATTGAAGAGGTGCGTCTCTTGAAATTTAGTGGGTTGAGATCAACGTGGGCGCAGCAGAACCATGGTGGCTCAACCCACATTGGTGCAGGTGTAATTCCCAGGTATCTTTGCGAGCTCCTTCGAAGCACCGTGCTCGGCTTTCTTCTGTTCGCAAATTAGTGAATTCGCCCGTTCGATTGCGAACGGGAAAGCTATCTTCCGCCTCCCTGCCTCCCGATCTTCTGCTTCCTTCAAAGAAATTCCGCAGTAGGGAACCGCGTGTTACTTTGCAAACCAGCGAGTCGCGAAACTGCTTGAGCTTCGCCGAACCGCACAGACTTCCTTGCAAACTATCACAAGAAGCTGCGCCGGCAGATTCCACTGCTGCTTCTGTGTCGAACCGCCGAAACACCAACAGGCCTAACCTAACACAAATCGTCGGAGTCCTTCCTGAGCCAAAAAATTTCTTCCCCTCGAACCTGGCTCTGATACCACTTGTTGAGAAAATAGGGCGAAGAAAAACAATAACGACATAAATCCAGAAGAACACACAGAGATTTAACGAGGTTCGGCAAAGATGCCTACATCCTCAAGAGAGAGCTGAATTTGTATTATGTATTCTTTTCTGAATATTGAAAATGAAGTCGCTGTTCTACTCCTGAGGATGTAGGCATCTTTGCCGAACCTCAATAAATCTCTATGTATTCTTCTAGATTTGTGTCGTTATTGTTTTTCTTCGCCCTATTTTCTCAACATAAATAATAACTGATTTAAAGTTTAGATAAGTAGCACTGGCTTAAGATGGAGGTTTATGGTAAGGAAATTGAACTCTTAGGGCGTTTTTGGTTGCACATAGGATTTAGGTTAAGTAGGATTTAATAAATCCGGTATATCCAGATTTATAAAATCCAATGCTACTAAATCTAAGAAGATATTTGATACGATTTAACCTAAATCTGCTTAAATCCATCTCTTATGTTTGACATTTTATTAAGATTTAAATTTCTTGTGAACTAAATCTGTTAAATCCACCTAAAAATCGGATTTAGTGAATCTGTATTTATGTCAAAAAATTAACAGAGTGGGAGAAATTTGAATTTAGCAAATTATCGGATTTATTTGAGGTTTTTTCACGTTTGGATAGNTTAGAGAGAGGTTAGAATCATAAGAAAATCCTTAACCTAGTTAATTTTTCTATAAATCACTAGAGGCGACTAGAGATCTTAAAAAATCCTCCTTGTTAGGCAAGGAACCAAATTTTTTCTTTCAAGTTTGATCTTTGATGCTCTCTATATCTCTGAGCTCTTATTCTAATTAAATTTACAAACGAAAATTCATCACTTAATTATTAAGACACATTCATCAAATTATTTGCCTGATATTTTAAAATTTGTTAATGGTGATTGGACTGTCCCAGCCACAACAACATCATCATTGCAATTGATTTTAGTTTAGTAACACTGTACATGCGAATTGAAGTGGTAGGAAAAAAAGAGGTTTCATGTACCATGTATGCTTCATAAATGGAGCCTTAATAAAGTTCAACTTCAATGGTGATGTCCAACTTTCAGAAAACCTACTTTTAATTTGTATCAACTTTATATAAACATGTTGAGTTGATATTTCAAAAAGTAAAGTAAGCTCTAAACTCATAAAGAAAAATTATTTCATTAATAGATTTTTCCATACATTAATCATTAGAAAAAATAAGAAGTTCAATATAAAGCAAAAAGAATAAAAAAATAAAAAAATAAAATTTATCTCATAAATTTATCTTATTCCAGTACATAAAAATAAAATTCAACTTTTTGGAGGATAACTTATGGATATTGGAGCACCGTCGAATTTTATCAAACAATAATTGCTCCATTTCTTCTAATAAAGCTTAAAACTTTAAATTGAGTGCTCCTTCCCAAGGAATTTTTTTACTCTGGACTAAGGGCTTGTTTGGAGCAGCTTATAACTGCGAGCAGTATTTTGAAAATGTCGCTGTACCGTTTATTTATCTCGTTTGATCTACTTATCTCGAAATTGTGTTTGATTTTAGTTAAAAATGCGGCCGCGGGATGATCCCCGTTGCCTGCGTTCTTTCGCACGTTTATTACCTTGGTGCCCTCGATTTACTTCTCACGCTCCTCTGCCCCGCTCCTCCCTCCTTTAACCCATCCTGATAGCCTTCGCCGGACTCCCCCATGCTCCTAACGATACCCTAGTATTTCTTCTCTTCGAGATCGACTGTTCGTCCACTATCGAAACTCGTGGACTCTTTTCTCGGTCAAGCGGTTCATGTTGCTCGGCTTCTTCTTCGGATTGTATAATGGTATTCGGGACTCCTTTTCTATTTTCTGCTCCTGCTTTGATTTTTCAAGAGATTGAAATGGGGATCAAACACACCTCTTTAGATTCACATTTTAGTGTCCAAGACAATGATTGGATTCTTTATGTAGAAACGGATGCTGCTCGCATGTCGTGCCCATTGTTATAGGAGTTCTGTATGAAGCAATGATCGTGGCGTGCCATTGATTGTTGCATAATAGTATTCAACCATTTCGAAGAAGTGTTTATGGTCTGGGAGACTGTTTTGTGGGAAGTTTGGGGGCCGGCAAAAAGTTGAGGCTCAAGGGATCAAAGATCCACTGTTGGAATAGTTTGAATCATCCGCGCTTGAATTCCTAGCAGAATGCTGCGATCAGGGTATGCTTTCTCGTAATGTTGGCATTGTTAATTCGTGTATTTTTTTTTTACTTTATTTCGGCATTTTTTAATGAATTCATGGCATGTAAATTCCGGCGGGGAACCTTGAATATAAGTAATCAAGTGTTTATGGGACGAAATGATCATTTATCTATAAACAACTGCAAATCAGTTGTTTTCCAAACGCGTAAACCAAACAGCCAGCCAGTTTATCCAAATCAACTATTGATCAACAGCTTATCTTGATAAACTGGATAAGTTGCAGCAGCCCCAAATAGACCCTAATTGTAGCATGAACTCAACATATTTTATAGATTGTTTCATCCACAATGGATGTCTCTGAGTATTTCCTCATCAAAACGACCGTCATCCTGAACACTTTAATTTTTGGATGATTGTCTTGGCAAATTTATTTGGCAAAACAACAAGACAATTACAAAACTAATTGAGATTGGTCGCAACTGCATAAGGCCATACATTTTTTTTTAAAATTTTTTTGATGGCCTTAGCTTCTACATCTCAATCCCTACAACTTGAACATTGACTTGAAGTTGAAATACCTTTTTTTTCAATGACTTGGCTTTAATAAGTTCTTTGAACCTTTTTGTTGATATTGTTATGCATGACGTTCTTTTGACGATCTTGTCCTAGGGTTCATTGTCTTAGGATATTTTTTCTTAATAAGATTATGGGAAATTTTCTCATGTGTAATCATAACCTAGTAGGTAGAATACATTTTAATATGATTATTGGTAACTGCACTGATCCTCCTCAATGACGTCGAACCTATTAACTAACAATATCCTTTGTGCAACATCCTAGTTACTAGTAATATTGGCATCATGCTTGATTTCTTTATTAGCATCTTCTTGAGAAAAGCCCTTTTATTCATTCCTTTTTTTTCAATGGTTTGGAGGCTTGGATAATCTCACTCTTGTCCACAAATTAGGATGATCTCGATGCTTGTGGACTTTTATCAGTTGATTTTTGAAGATTGAAGCTTTAGTTACTAACTTCTATTATGCTTTGAGTATCAATCCCAAAATCATCAAATAGCGTGTTTAATTCCGAAATCAAAGAACACGGAGGCTCACACTCATTGGCAGTATGATTTTTAGAAGACATTAGTGTCATTTTGTTTGTCGCTTGAGTGGANTACAATGGCTAACAACTGATGCATGTTATTTGTTTAGTGTATATTAAATGGAGAGTTGGTTTTGAAGAAATATAACATAACTAATTAAGCTAAATAAAAATGTATGAATTAATTTTTTGTTCATTATATAATGACCATAATCAAGATATGGTGTATTTTGTACTATATATGTGGTAATAATAATAATAATAATAATAATAATAATAATAATAATAATAATAATAATAATAAAGAGTACTTATTTTTCTATTGTAAATCACTTAATATGGCTCAAGTTATATGCTTAACTATATGTATGATTTATGGATCGAATTAGAATTGAAGTCTGGGGTAAAGTATAGGGAGTGATGAGCTTGCTCTTCTGAGGTCAATGCTTTATGGTGATGTCAAGGTTTAACTCAGAATCAAAATGTTGTAAAGTGGGTGATCTCATTTTTAATTTAAAGTTTTATTTGTTGAATATGCTTCTAATTTCATTTTTTTTCATATGCATGAGATGAAGTTGTTATAAGATTGTTATTGTGAATAGCTTTGCTGTGATTTATATCTCCCAATGCAAATGATCTTCATATTGCTATGAATGTTGTGTATATTTCACAAGAGGTTGTATTTTGTAACTGCCCTTGTAAACTTAATGCCATTCTAGTTAATTATCCTAATAAAAGACATTGAATGTGAGGTAATTGCAAAAATATGATATATAAAAGGCTTGCATGTGCTTATCAAAAGATAGAGTTGTTCTTTATGGTTATTGAGAATATTTGTGCTTTCACTTGAAGGATTAAGCTTTTCATTACTTTGATGATGTGATTGCTTAGAAAATGTTAATGATAATGATGCATCATATTGATACAATTAGATATTGCTTCAGTGATAGATGTTTTATATATTTATATCAAATGAAAAGTTATGAAAATGATAAGTTATGACATGATATGCTTTAATTCATGTTCATACTATTAATGTCACATTGAATGCTATGATTAAATTTTTGTTTGTAACTTTGACTACCAAGTAATGTTTATTATTATAATTGCTATTGAAAAAAGGTAAGCTCTAAGATTTATTTGTAGTTTAAATATGATGATTGACCTGCATATTAATTCTTTTCTTTTGTTTACTATAGTTTATAATTTTTTATTCACCATTAAATTTTCTTAACAGCTCACCTCAATTTATGTTGATATTGTAGGTAAGTTGAACTTGATGGAGTCATTGAAGGCTAAGAGTACCAAGAAAGGAATTGGTAAGTTTAGTTCTAAGTTAGTAGTTATATTTTTGATTCAGAAGCCCTAATTACTATTTGATGGATACAAATTAATTTTTTCTTTAAGTATATAATCATGATATTTTTCATAAAATTTAGTGCTGTTTTATAGTGTTGGTAGACCATGCAGTGGCATGTGACTAACCATTATTATGTTTGTCAGCTCTCAGCTCTTACTACAAGCTTCTGTGCTAGGCCATGATGGATGTTGTATGCTCGCTTATGTGCTCGCTCTTTGTTCTCTTCTTTGTTCTCTTCTTTTTTAATTGCATTCACTTATAGTGCCTAATCTGACACGACTTGGAGCGCCTGTCTGTTCTTCCCAATGCATCGTCCTTCCTTATCACTTTCGTTTAGAGCATACTTTGCTCATTTGTTCACATTTAGCACTCAGATCTTGTGCAATTGCCACCAGCTGACCTACATGCGTTTTCATTCATGCGCTCGCTTGTCACATCCTACAACCCGTCGCTTGAACGGATACACACTACTAGTGTGTCACTTGAATTGTTCACATTGTTGCTGGTGCTTTTTTGCATCTGCATTTGCTCTTTCATGACCTTGTTGAAGAGTTTTCTCTCACTTTATTCTGTTTTTGATTTTCTTTATGTCAAAACAATGAATCATCACTCTTCATGAATATCTCCATCAATGTATGCAAAATAAAAATATAATTTATCATTTTTACAAGGGCAATAACATTGACCCAAACTCCTAGTGGCTCAAATGGAGAAGTCACGTGGGCATTTTTGGAATCAATTTCTTAGACAAAATTCAATGATGCCGCTTTTTCTTTTATCTTTTCAATTATTATGAACGATGTTTTAGATAATTTTAAACAAACTCAACTCAAATGTGTGTGTCGAATTTCAATCAAATTATTTCCTTTTTTTGATCTCTTGACATTTAGAGAGGTTAGAATCATAAGAAAATCCTTAACCTAGTTAATTTTTCTATAAATCACTAGAGGCGACTATAGATCTTAAAAAATCCTCCTTTTTAGGCAAGGAACCAACTTTTTTCTTTCAAGTTTGATCTTTGATGCTCTCTAGATCTCTTAGCTCTTATTCTAATTAAATTTACAAAGGAAAATTCATCATTAATTATTAAGACACATTCATCAAATTATTTGCCTGGTATTTTAAAATTTGTTAATGGTGATTGGACTGTCCCATCCACAACAACGTCATCATTGCAATTGATTCTAGTTTAGTAACACTTTACATGCGAATTGAAGTAGCAGGAAAAAAAGAGGTTTCATGTGCCATGTATGCTTCATAAATGGAGCCTTAATAAAGTTCAACTTCAATGGTGATGTCCAACTTTCAGAAAACCTACTTTTAATTTGTATCAACTTTATATAAACATGTTGGGTTGATAATTCAAAAAGTAAAGTAAGCTCTAAACTCATAAAAAAAAATTATTTCATTAATAGATTTTTCCATACATTAATCATTAGAAAAAATAAGAAGTTCAATATAAAGCAAAAAGAATAAAAAAAAATAATAAAAAAATTATCTCATAAATTTATCTTATTCTAGTACATAAAAAATAAAATTCAACTTTTTGGAGGATAACTTATGGATATTGGAGCACCGTCTATTTTTATCAAACAATAATTGCTCCATTTCTTCTAATAAAGCTTAGAACTTTAAATTGAGTGCTCCTTCCCAAGGAAATTTTTTATTATGGACTAAGGGCTCGTTTGGGGCAGCTTATAGCTGCGAGCAGTATTTTGAAAATGCCGCTGTACCGTTTGTTTATCGCGTTTGATCTGCTTATCTCAAAATTGTGTTTGATTTTAGTTAAAAATGCGGCCGCGGGATGATCCTCGTTGCCTGCGTTCTTTCGCACGGTTATTACCCCAGTGCCCTCGATTTACTTCTCGCGCTCCTCTGCCCCGCTCCTCCCTCCTTTAACCCATCCTGATAGCCTTCGCCGGACTCCCCCATGCTCCTAACGATACCCTAGTGTTTTTTCTCTTCGAGATCGACTGTTCGTCCACTATCGAAACTCGTGGACTCTTTTGTTGGTCAAGCGGTTCATCTTGCTCGGCTTCTTCTTCGGATTGTATACTGGTATTCGGGACTCCTCTTCTATTTTCTGCTCTTGCTTTGATTTTTCAAGAGATTGAAATGGGGATCAAACACACCGTTAAAGGAAAATTTTATGAATTTCTGTTTTATACCTCTTTGGATTCACATTTTGGTGTCCAAGACAATGATTGGATTCTTTACGCAGAAACGGATGCTGCTCGCATGTCGTGCCCATTGTTATAGGAGTTCTGTATGAAGCAATGGTCGTGGCGTGCCATTGATTGTTGCATAATAGTATTCAACCATTTCGAAGAAGTGTTTATGGACTGGGAGACTGTTTCGTGGGAAGTTCGGGGGCCAGAAGAAAGTTGAGGCTCAAGAGATCAAAGATCCACTGTTGGAATAGTTTGAATCATCCGCGCTTGAATTCCTCGCAGAATGCTGCGACTAGGGTATGCTTTCTCGTAATGTTGGCATTGTTAATTTGTGTAATTTTATTTACTTTATTTCGGCATTTTTTAATGAATTCATTGTATGTAAATTCCGGCGGGGAACCTTGAAGATAAGTAATCAAGTGTTTATGGAGCGGAATGATCATTTATCCATAAACAACTGCAAATCAGTTGTTTTCCAAACTCACAAACCAAACAACCCGCCAGTTTATTCAGATCAACTGTTGATCAACAGCTTATCTCGATAAATTGGATAAGTTGCAGTTGTCCTAAACAGACCCTAATTGTAGCATGAACTCAACATATTTTATAGATTGTTTCATCCACAATGGATGTCTCTGAGTATTTCTACATCAAAACAACCTTCATCCTGAACACTTTAATTTTTGGATGATTGTCTTGGCAAATTTATTGGGCAAAACAACAAGACAATTACAAAACCAATTGAGATTGATCGCAGCTGCATTAGGCCATAAATTTTTTTTTTTTTTTTTCGATGGCCTTAGCTTCTACATCTCAATCCCTACAACTTGAACATTGACTTGAAGTTGAAATGCCTTTTTTTTCAATGACTTGACTTTAATAAGTTCTTTGAACCTTTTTGTTGATATTGTTATGCATGACTCTTCTTTTGGCGATCTTGTCCTAGGGTTCATTGTCTTAGGATATTTTCTCTTGATAAGATTATGGGAAATTTTCTCATGTGTAATCATAGCCTAGTAGGTAGAATACCTTTTAATACGATTATTAGTAACTGCACTGATCCTCCTCAATTACCTCGAACCTATTAACTAACAATATCCTTTGTGCAACATCCTAGTTACCAGTAATATTGGCATCATGCTTGATTTCTTTATTAGCATCTTCTTGAGAAAAGCCCTTGGTATTCATTCCTTTTTTTTCAATGGTTTGGAGGCTTGGATAATCTCACTCTTGTCCACAAATAAGGGTGATCTCGATGCTTGTGGACTTTTATCAGTTGATCTTTGAAGATTGAAGCTTTAGTTACTAACTTCTATTATGCTTTGAGTATTAATCCCAAAATCATCAAATAGCGTGTTTAATTCCGAAATCAAAGAACACTGAGCTAGTATGATTTTTAGAAGACATTAGTATCATTTTATTTGTCGCTTGAGTGGAGGCTTTAAGATCTTCAATTACTAACATAGCACTTATTTCAACAATAACTATCGCCTCCAAGACTACTTCTTTCGTAAGAGCTCATCAAGCCTATATATGTTTCAATAATCTCCCCATGACTAAATACTTGGTTCCATTGCCCTTTCCTTTGTTGATCCATTTTTGTTCTTCATTGATGAGGGATCTTTTGTTAAACACTGCCGTTGCCGGTCCCAAGCCCGGATGCGAAAAGTGGAGGGTTGCGTTAGGTAGTCGACAGCCAGCGTAAAACTTGTCGAAAAAATCATGACATGAATCCTTTTGATCATTGTGTAAGTGCTAGGGCGTCCCCTGGAAGCGACGCGCTGTATAGCCTGAATACAGTGAAAAGTGTGCAAGGGCCGCTATACCGGCGCCCGGGTGTAGTGTTAAATAAGCAAGGGTTCCCACATTACGGACGAATGCGGGTAAAGAAGTTAGTCCATGAAACTAATGAAACTAATATTAGGATAGGTTCTTGGAATATAGGCACTCT
>JXCR01140700.1:49780-89803 GCA_002079205.1 Phalaenopsis hybrid cultivar | reverse complement strand
ATGAAAATATGACACTAAATAGGACGCAATGGAGAAAAAGGATTCATGTGGCCGACCCCACGTAGTGGGATTAAGGCTTTGTTGTTGTTGTTGTTGTTGTTGTATTGATGAGGGATCTTAAATGATGTAGTTCTTGTAACAATAGTAGTTCTTTGCCCAGTATTGATTCTTTAGGTTTCCAAAATAACCTTTCTAGAGCTTCAAATTTAGAAAGCCAAGTCGTGCTTCTTTTTTTAAGAAGATACTCAAATATCAAAATAGCTGAATGATCAAAGATAAGTGATCAAAGGGTTAATTAATGAAAACATTTGTAATAAAGTTAAGCTTTTTATTTAGAGATGTTATTTGATGGTTTGTCCATCATATGCAGGAAACCCTATCCTCAAATCAAGTCAGTGCTTTTGATCAACTGTACGCTACTTGTGTTGAATTTGGTTCTTTTTGAATCATTCTCTTACTATTATCGGCTTCTACAAAAATATGAGAAATAACAAACTAAATTTCACCTATTTTTCATCTGTGTTCAATTTATCAAATCATCTCAATATCCTGGACCTAGTATAGCAAGTTACCAATTGTAAGCTAACTCGGCATTGGCCAAAAGCTTTTACTTGCCAAAATCCAAGACACTTTGAGTTGCTGAAATAATTTATAAAACTTGCCAAAAATGTCTACTTGCTTACTCATTAAGGATATTCATTGGATGCACTTGGCTACTTATCCAAGTATACTTCACCAAAACTGACTAAGGAGAACATGCTAGCAGAACTTGCCCGGTTATTTTGGCAAGGGGGCTTACTTTTAGCTAGCTTACTCTTTTTTCTTTCTTTCAAAATTGGCAATTCTTAGAACTATTGTCCAAATTATACGACTATATATTTCATTAATTTTCTTATCTAGCACATGCTATACACTGAAAGTAGACTACAACAATTAATATGGGGTTATGGAGTAAGCTTGGGCATTGCATCACCTTATACTTTAATTTTGTTCTAAACCATGGTTTTAAAATCAGATTGGATAGGTTGGTCCGATTGGTTAAAGTCCAAAATCACTTTTGCGTAGAATTGATGAACTAATGAACATGTCTGGTATTTAAAGAGCAGGTTGGTTTTGTTCAACCCCAAATTCGCTTTTGCGTAGAACCAATGAATTTATGAACCTGATTGACATTTATCGAACCAACCAATTCTGATTTTGATGAAATTTTGTACTTTATGATTTTGACTGGATGGTTAGAGAGAAAAGATTTAGATTTAAAATAGAAAGGAATAAATAAAATATTTTAAAATTTTAAATTAGAATTATGTCTCAAAAGATTTAACTTAGAAGTTATTTACACATCATTTATGCGCTTCTTTTGATTTTTTTGATAACTTATTCTGAAGTTTGATTCAGTGAATGCAACAATATTGCTGTAAACCAGAAAGTTTGGATTAAATTTAAACCTGTTTGATGGGGTTAAAGCATTAACCAAGGCCAAACTTTGCTCAAGCTAACTAAATCTGTATTTTCATGCGGAAATTATATAATAGCATGAAAAATATAATCATTTTCATTCTTTTGATGTCATGTAACTTGAGTTATATATTTGAAATTTCTTCATTTCCATTAATGATCTTTTCATGCCAAACTTGCATAATTAAATTTCACATATTTAATTTTGATGCTGGTTTGCTAATGCCACAATAAAGTATACCTAGTTGAGCTTCTGCTTAGCTATATTTGAAATTTAATGTCAAGATTATTCATGGTGAGTTTCATTTAGGAATTTGAATAATTAATAGTGGTTAATAGTTTGAAATATGCTTGATAAAGCAGATAATAAGAGGCATACAAGAAATGAGAAATCATTGGTCATAGGTAAGAATCGAATAAAAAACACAAATAATAAAATATTTGGATACCTATATTTTTCTCTCATGCATATTTAGTAGTTCATGTAAATCTATTGGAGGTTATTTCACAGTTAACTCAAATCTCAGGTTACCTCTGAACTGAAACAAGTACTTGATAATACCTTTTTTTTTTCCTTTCTCATATGAATTTTGCTTGTAGTTTAGAAAATTGCTCCTTTAAAGTTAGCATATAGAGATATGGGCTTAAGATTGTTGCATTGGGATGCCAATTTTGTGATTTTTAAATGTTTGTCAGGAAGTTCAAAGTTCTCTAATAAAGCATCTCAGAGACAAACCTCTTTGAAAACAGGTATATGAAGCACTTTCTTTGAAAGTAGGGTTTATGCTTTGAGTTTGTAGCGTCTCATCCTCCCAAAAATTATTTTATGTAGGTGCAGATTTTGATCCTGTATATTCAGAGCTCTTGGAAGGCATAAATGGCAAACTCCTAGATTGTGAGTCCAATGTGAGTTAATGATTGGTTCACTTTGCCAGCTCTTTGTTGATTCCTATTTGTTTATTTTTACTGATTCCGATCCGTGCTTCCATGATAAGATAAACCAAAATCACCCTTAACTGCCCAATATTAGAAGATGTCAATATTACAAAAAAAAAAAAAAAGAGAAGTTTTAGGGAATATATAATAAAGGGAGATTAACAACTTGAATGCATGCCATATACTTATCAAAATGTTTGCTTTCCAGATATCATGTATGATATCTTTATATTTAAGCTGTATATTCATTTTAGTTTATAGAAATATTAAATAATTTACTTGTTTAGACTGTTTGACAATGAGCTTTTTAATTGTATGCTTACTTCCATCTTTCTTAAAAGTGAGTAACATTAGAATTGCATTGAAATTTGAGCTTTTATTGATAATTTTTTCCTAATACAATACATTGTTTTTTTGAGTTTGATCCAGGATCAAGATGAATACTATTGGTGATTCTTCTTGCAATTTCATCCTGGTAATCTTGACTTAAATATAGGATATTGTAAACCTGTTTAAATTTAGATCAGTAGATTTAGTTTTGGAAAATTTTAGTATGATATTGTATAATTTTTAGATCATGTTATGGTCATACCTGTTAGTAAAATATGGTCATACTTGTAAGTAAAAGTCAAATTTACATGATATTAATTTAGAACCAAGTGACCAATGATTGACGCCTTTTTTGTGGTGAATCAAAGATATTTGTGTTTTAAATGTACATTTTGATGTTAGTGCTTTGCTGCCTAGTCTAATTTTCTAAATGAGAGTGATTGGTCCCCGTCTCTTAAATCAGAACCATTGTTTTTCAGGTTAATGTGGAAGTTTTGTTCTTGAAGTTTTTCCATTTTAATCTTAACTGTAATGGTAGTCTATTGTTTAGCGTCTATTGAAAAATGAGGTTATCCTGGTAAGACATTAATTGGACAATGTTTATACATCAATTTAGTCTGTAGGTTTCCATGCAAGGTTAGAATTTTCTATCAATATCTTTCATGTATGTAATAATGCAAGCGACATATTAGAATGGCATGGCATGATAGATCTAGAATGATTTTATTCAAAGATGTTGGATTCGCCCATTAATTGTTCCCCAAGAATGCTGAATTCTTTAAGTCTCTTCTCAGTTTTTCTCTTTATTCCTTCTGCTCCCTCTAAGTTCTTTTTCTTTTCTCATCAAATTTTCTCTCCCTTATTATTTCACACCAAATTTTCTCTTTTTTGTTATTCTATTTTTTTCTTTTTGCTATCAATTCATTATTAGATGATTTATATAAGGGAGGTTAATAAGTTTATAAATAGGTGGTTGAATAGAGAATAGAAAAGAAAATAAACTGGAATGGGATGCTCCATGTTGTTTACCCCTCCTTTAAAATCCACGCACTCTAAAGGGAGGCTCATTGATAGAGGACGAGGGGGTTTGGATTCTTTTCGAGAAAGTAGCTAGTAAAGAGAGAATGAGGGAGTTGGCTATGAGAGACAATTTGGTTATTTTAGAAAAAAAAGAATTGTTCTATCATGATATGAAAATTAATGTCATGATGGTCTTACATTTATAGAATATGATAGACACTTGTAAAATCTTTGAAATATTTAATTATTCAAATTAGACAAAACATGATGTTTGAATGATAAATAGAAGGGATAAGGATGACGTTAAGAAGGGATAAGGATGATGTTAAGAAGGGATAAGGAAAATTAATAATGATTTTATTTTATTTTAGCATGTAGAAATACATATTTATTTAATTTGACTTTAGTAAGAGAAATAGTTGAAATAATATAGTTTTTTATGTATTTTTTATTGAGTAGCAGTGAACAAGAATGACTTATGGTAGAAGCTTTTATTCTTGTATGCAAAATCTTATTATTGAGTGTTTGTTGTGATTTATTATAAAATTTTAAGTAATTTTACTTGAATATAGAATTTTCTATTGAATTCAACCTATGCCCTCCGCATAACATTAATATGCCATTGTCCATCCCCTGTATTGATCTGTTTTTTCTTGAAATCTTGTGGACCAAATAGTTGGTCGAATATTGATGTCAATATTGATCTTGTGAATAATGAAAAAAGGTATGGAAGTTAGGTTCTTCTACATTGGGCAGTAATGAATATATTTTTTTGTTTTACGCAGGTCTCAAATAGAGCTGATGTTGTCAATAAAGTGGTGTATGATCTCTTGCAACATGGTGAGNGTTGTCAATAAAGTGGTGTATGATCTTTTGCAACATGGTGAGGAGTGGAATAAATTCAGGAGGACCAGTTTAAAGAAAAAAATAGACCATTGTATGCTACTTGATAATTTTGTTCCTAATGTTGGTGTTTCAATGGATGCTCGTGCAAAGGCTTTACAGAGCCATTCCAAGCGGTCACAAAAGCACATGTCTGGAAGACAACATCGAAAATATGGGTCCTTTGATATGCCGAAGGCGTGTCACAAGTACGTACTATTTATTGAGAAGTTCCTAATATTATATCTGTAGCCTTAACTCATGGCTATTATAGTTTTATGCATAAAATTATGTTATGAAGATGCTTTATGGATTATATGAAGAGGGAGACCTCTGTTTTAACATTTGTGATAATGTCCTTAAGGTTGGGTACTTTCAACAATATTTTATATTCCAATGTACTTTGGTTGTTATTGCATGAATCTTTGTAGTTGTTTGTATTTGATATTTGGTCCGTTGACACTTTGAATGTGTTTTAAGTTTTTTACCTTTTGTTAATAGTTCTTTTGAAGGAATTTGTAATTTAGTTATTTTTGGCTGTTTAGTTTCGTATAAATGTCCAAATTCAAACATATTTTTTGTTAGTTTATTTTTCTTTTAGTATTCCAATGGTCAAATGAAAATTTGATTCAAGGAACCCTTCAATTTCACTTAGTTTGTCTTAACCAATTTCGATAAAAGGAGAAGAAAATTCTCAACATTTTATTTTTGAAAATCTCACATATTTACAACCCCACCTTGTTGTAATCTCCTTTTGCTTTCTCAATATAGCCAAGCTTCGCTCGTTCTTAACCTCATCAATCACGTTGTGCCTGACCAAGTACAGCATCCAGCCATCCACTACTCCAAGCTTTGTTGGAGCTGCAAACTTATGCGTCCCCTTCTTTGCCCGCTCTACTTTATTTGTCCATTTTTTGAATTCACCCTCATATGTTTGGTTTGCATCATCAATCATGCAGCCTCACTTGCCCCATTTGTTTGCTTTGCAGATAGCCTCGCCACCTTACTTGTTCACTATGCTCAGCTCAAAACCTCGTCAACTCATGCCTCCTCCCTTTCTTTGATTCCTCTCTCATCCATTACCCGATGTTGTCACTCCACTTCTCTCACTAGCATACCATGAAGCGTTTTATTCCCTTGTGATTGTAGAGGGGGAGAGAGAGAGAGAGAGAGAGTGTGTGTGTGTGATTATCTTCATTGTATCTTTGATCTGGCAGGAGCTTTACCTTGATTCATCTTGACTAAGTAGAGCTTTCCTTATCATCGACGACTGCACATAAGTAATGTTTGATGGAGGGCTTGGAGGTGCTGTTAAGCAACGAATATCGCATTGGTCTTGTAAATTTAATGGTAATGGTATGCTTGAAACCTTCTGGCATTTATCAGGAACGTGTTGAGCATGGATGCCATACCTCAAATTTCCAGTTAGACTATCAATTGCAGGCGAGAATGGAAAAAGATTGTTTTTTCTGGGATTCTGCAAACTAAAATGAAATAAATTTTAAAAAATGGCGATAACAAAGAATATTATCATTCTTGGCATTATCGCTAATGATGTATGTTTCTTATGGACTAAGTATGTCCTACAAACAATTGTTGTTTTGAAGAATATCAGTCTATTTCATATAGTAAAGGGTAAGTTGAAAATGATTAATTTCAATCATCTTGAATTTTTACAGTATTTGGTTCACCATAGGATACCAACATTTCGAACTTATCTCAAAATATATTTAGCTCTTTCATTTGGCCGTTCTTTGTTTTGTGATCCATTTTGTTGGAGGAACATATTTGGAATTTCCGTAGCACTAATTAGAATGTTCTTTTGTTCTTATCATTGCATTGATGAGAATAAACAGATAAACAAAACAATTGAAGTGGTTCCCCCGCTATTACAAGAATAAATGAATAACATCTTGAAGATAACAAAAAAATATAGTGTTTACTTGGTTAATTTGATAAATATTCTAGAGCCCAAATGCTAAACTTCTACTTCTCCTTGGCATCAAATTACAATGCTCGTAACACACAATAATCATTCTCAAAATCAGAGGAATAAATTCACATATTTGGATTTCGTTAAAAAATGTGCAAGGACTCTAAGCCGCAAGAAATAACTTTGAGCTTTTCAAGAAATTAGAATTACCCAAGAAATTTTATTTGATCTTTAATAATAACCGAATGCTTAGAGATTGAGAAAAGAATAGACTATACACATACACAAATGGCTCAGGGTGTTAATATCTATGCAAGGGGATGTAAAAAAATATTGACTAAATGATTCAACTAATATACCCACAATGTCTACGTTTAGAGTAGAAGGACTTCAGTTTGTTTTTGTTACTTCCTCATTGATCCGAGAGCCTTGTTGAGTCGCTGCTAGCAAGTTGTTTTGTCTGCTACGTAAGTTTCTAAAACCCATTCTTTTTGAGCCATCTCAAATTCAATGCAAAAACAATTGCATTAGAGTCTTTTAAATAAAGAGTAATAAGTTCCATTCAATTTTACATCACCATCAAATTTGATTAAAATTTTAAATAACTATAAATTTCATTTTTAACCCTGATTGTTTTGCCTCTTAAAGAATTTATAAATATAGCAATAAATTTTTCTCAATATTAGTAATTGTTATAAAATATAAGTATCATGAATTATTCCAATAATTCATTGAAATTACTTTCTTAACTTATAATTGAAGATGACAAATTTAGAGTGTTAGATATACTTTTATGGAATCAAAATATTAGATTCTTAAAGTTTAATGAGATCTACATCAAATGAATTGCTAATAGCTAAACTAAAGGCATGGACTTGATTTCTTCTGGGTTGGATATTAGGTAACTTTTTAATAGTATTATTTAGTATTGAGGAATCAACCTTACGGCTTGTACAATATAGCTATGAGAGAGTAATGGAAATATATTTTAAAAAAATAAACAATTGATCATGCTAAAACATCTAACATGGAAGTTATTTGTCTTTAGACAATCAATTAAATAATGAGAAAAAGGAAGGTTCTTTATTTTTAAAGGTATTTTGGTACTGCCTTGAGCTTAAATCTCTCTTCCTCTTGAAAATCATGTGCAAAATCCAAATGCTAACTTTCACTCACATGCTATATCTAAGAAAATTCTATCAAATTTAGTGGCAAATCTCATGCTAACTATCACCAATATTAATAATTTTGACTGCGGTACAATTTTTAGACTCTCTTGCAAATCTATGAATTATGAATCTATTTACATGTATAGTTTTTTGAATTTTTTATAGGGTCAGTCAAGCAACCGAACCCTTTTACATTCCACAAATTATATCAGCCATATGTCTTGATAGCCATACAACACCCATTAAATTCACATATATTTTGTTATGTTTACATATAGCTGGATTGAATATTCCGATTTTGGGCATTGACCTTAAGGGTATATTTCTCTCCCGCCACAGATTTGAGCTTTTCAAGCCAATGCATGACATGTGGAAAACCTATATCCTGGAGCTTCTGGAAGAATCCAGGTGAGTTTCCAAACTGCTTGGCTGTTTCTTGTTGCTTGATTTTTCATTCTTTCTTTATCCAAGATTTGGCTCAATGTGGTCTGATTAATTCTTTATTGCAGCAAAAAGCAATTGGCACAATGCCTTCTTACAGCAGACTTACATGGAGCTTTTGTTGCTGGTAATAAATGCAATTTGACCCGAATCTTTCTATTTTATTTCAGTTTTGGCTGTAATACTCTTTAGAGTGGGACATACTAATGTAATTTTTATCTTCTAAATTTTTATGGATTGATTTTTAGTTGTTGAGTGTAAAACAAGATCTTTTATTGGTGTAAGCGGCATTATGATTAGAGAAACAACGGAGACTTTTGGGATAATCAAGCGAGATAATCATTTCCGAGGTATCCTCTTTGAGGAACTTTAAGATGCATAATTAAGTTGATCTTACTATTTCACATGTTATATCCTGATGTGTTATTGCTTTCTATGCTTCTTGTTATTTTTGTTGCAAATCAATATTCTTCTGTTGTTAAAAGAGAATCTAATGGTAAATATTCTATGTTCATTTTTGTTCCATTATATATATATTAACTTTGCTTTTTGGCATTTATACCTCTCATATCTTTCATATCACATAAAAAATATCATAGTTTTAACTTTTAGAAGGTGAAATACATATTTTTCATGCATAGATAAGGTGACATATATATAAAAAGTGAACTTTAGGTGTTAGATATGTAAATTCATAGGAGTTGATTGGTATGCATGCAAACTTCCGAAATCTCTTACATTATTTTGTTGCTTCTTTACTGAATCATTACAATTTTGAAGCAGACAGATTTCATTAATTGAAATACAATCTTAAATTGCAGTTTTTTGATCTAACAAATCACATGATTTGACTCTCAGTGGTTCCAAAGCGCGGATCGGTATTTATGTTCCAAGCGGGCTGTTGGAAGGTTACTTTGCACGGCGACAAGCTTTCCTCCCGGAACATCACCTAATGTTCAGTCGTCTAACAGGCTTGCTTTTTGTATTTCAATGGTGAGTTGATTTTTGCACCATTCCTTTTTAACAAATCAATATTGATTAGGATTTTAGTCATATATTATATGGATTTACATATCTAACATCTAAACTTCAATTTTTACAGAGATGCTACCTTCCTTATGCATGAAAATGTTTATATTACTTTACAAGTTAAAATAGTGGTATTTTTGATGTTATGTGAAAGACTTTGGTGGTATAAATGTAAAATGTAAAGTTTAGGTGTTAGATATGTAAATGCATAGGAATTGGGTGGTTTTTAAGTAATGCATAGGAATTTGGTGCTAGATTTTGTCTTAAAATGGTGTATATTTTGACATTTTGAACAACTATTGAGGTGTTGGTTAAATTTGTTTATTAATATTTCCCAATTTGAGCTCTCAGTAACCATGGTAACAAAATACGAGTTTCATTGTAAAAAATCATGTAAATTTTTTTTTTCTGAACTCTTGCTTAAAGGATGTTTGGGGCGGCTACTGCTTTTTAAAAAAGTTGTTGGAAAGCTCTTTTTCAAGAAGGTGTTGAAAAGCTGTCAGGAGTTATCAAAAAACTACTGATGTAGAAGCACGTGTTTGTTTGGGAGATCTGCTGTGCTGCTGTTGTTTCTGATGAGAAAAACTGTTTGACCCTTGTATATATAATATATTGCAATAAGTGCAGTTTTGAGAATATTTAAAATTAACTAACATAAAGAGGTCGTATTGCTAAAAAATTATATTAGTCCAGTCCAAAATACTCTAATAATAAAAAAAATTAACTATTTGAAGCAAATGATTACAATGATGATGACAACAACGGTAATCAATAAGTCTATAATGATGTTTGTCTTGAAATTTCGATGATCAAGTCTTCGAGATAATCTCCTCTACATCCTTACATTTCTTCTCTACTGACACGGTTTGGAGGTACCTTGATAGTGTCATCAACATAATGGAAGTAGTCGTTATATGCATGAGTCTTGTTTGTGGAACAAGAATAAAATCTTCTCTTGTAGCTTCCCTCCCTCCTATATTGGTCATAAACACAGATACAACCATAGTAATCGAGTGGAACTTTTGAAGTGCTTGATGATCTTGAGATTATATTTCCTGTTATTATAATACGATATTACTTTAATTAAAAAAAAAGTTGACACAACATTTGAGAAATTCTAAAAAAAATATAAGTAGTCTTAAAATTGAGAATTAAATTTAATTAGTGCACAAAAAGAAAGGTACAACATGTGATATATATTTTGAAAAAAATACATCCAGAGAAAAACATAGAGATGAAATATGAATCATCAATACAAAAAACTCGGTGATGCTACATAAGTAATGTTGTTACATTCACCAAAGCATCAGTAATCTCCTCTCTCAACTACAACATCTCTTGGACGCCTTCTCCCTCAGAAGTGTTGTACCCTTTCATCCTACATTCCTCTTCTTGCACCGAAGGTTTCACTTGATGTTGGTTAGCTTCCTTAGGCATGTTGGTAGGATCATCTAAGGCTCTAAAATCGATATCATCTCGGGATGGATGCCATTGTATGAAATTATGGAGCGCAGTCGTTGTAACTATCTTTGCCTGTTTTTTGAAAGAATATGTAAGCATATCTCAGGGTATAACCCACTTCTTCTCCTATACACAAAATTTTCGTTCGATGATACCGCATAATGATGCGTGTCTTTTGTTGAAGAGCTCATTCTTCCCTCTAATCACTTGGCTACTGCGTTCAAAGTCAGAGAGGTGATATCTCGTGTCGGGAAATCGCGTTGCAGTGGATAGCCTGAATTGACAAGATAATACTTTGCTGAATAATGACAACATTAGTGAATTGATTTAAATGAAAAATATAATAATGATGGATTAGTTAAATGCACCAACCTTATGGAGGCATAAAAAATGTGTATTCAGGCCGGGTTACAAATTTAAATATTCAACTATTTAAAGCATGCACTTTACTTCCCTTAACGGCCTTCAGGCCGATTTTAAAATAGTTTACATATCATGACGATATCCCATCCATTATAAGACATCCACGATTAGGACTAGATAAGTGCATCATAGTGCATGTTCCGAGGAGAAATCCTCGTGCATATTCATCTGAACTGACCAAGCATAAGTTTTTTTATACTTAGGTGGTTGTCTAGCACGCTTATGATGTTGGAGACTTCCCCGACCCAGAGAGGGAGCAAGTCCTCTGTGAGGAGTATTTTCAGCTTTGTAGCTGGAAATCTTAATTGCTTTCTTTCCTATGACAACTCTGTCATTTATTTGGTGGGTATAAGTTTCACCTCCTGGAACTGTACCTTATAGTTATAGAATATAGTTTCCTTCATTTGATCTTAGTGCTATCAGGACTCTCTTAGAGGATGCAATTCACATATTCTTGATGAAGAGTCTCTGGTTGTGTTAGTTCGACTGACTTCACGACCAAGTAGACTTAGGGTTCTAATAGCTTGAAATGACGAGTCTGTGGTACATTGACTCGGCTATCTCTCAGTTTTAGGATTAATGTACTCTTTCTCTTGTTGAGCCCCTTTAAGTCCTGTGGCTTCTTTGGTTTCGTTGATATCAGCTTGAAGGCCTGATTACCTACAATATGATGCCCGTTTAGGATATGGTGATTCCCCGTCGAAATGATTTTGATTATTTCGTAGGTTCTGATGTCAACGAGCCGCAACCCATTTATGATGTAAGAGACTCACTCTCTGTCATGTGGCTTAGCGAGAGGTTTGAAGCATCGAGGTGTTCCCAGACGGAATAATCACCATTTGATGGTTTATTCTCCAAGTTTATGATAATATAAGCGAAACTCTTTTTATCGAGGCTATTCTTGGGTATCTCAATATGTAATTAGCCAGATGGACACATTTCTCTGGGAGACTCTTGACCTTAGAGCAAAAATATTCTTTTTGTTTTTTTGGTTACGAGTGACTTATGTATGATTTCTCTTTGTGGATGTTGTGTTTCGAGGGACTTCAATCTGATCATCTTCAGACATATATTTTTGACCAATCACACGAGAATTACCCATATATAAGTTTTTTGTTTGTTTGCATATTTGTGGTCGTAGACCTTTTTTTTCGATTTCTCTCATCTTTGAATTACATATATGATCCAAGAAGGAGATTTATTCGAATAAGTGAATTATACAAATAATTATGACTCTAAGTTAAAAAAAAAACTGAGAAAAACAAACTGTGGCCAGGAATGTTCAAATACTACACTCTCGCAAAATAACGACCGAAAAGGGCATACCGTCTAAGAAATATCAGAATCAAATGGCTATAAAGTTAGAGACAACGTCTGAAAGGTCATATTGCTCATGAGATGTTGTAAAAGGTGGCTATGAAGCCAAAGGCGTCAAAAGTCAGGACGTTCGCGTAGACGACCCGACTAAAATGTCATATGACTCAAGAAACATCATAATAGATAGCTACAACGCCAAAGATGCTTTCATAAAACAATCGATTATAAAAGATGCACAATTCTTCTCTTGCACATAGTAGGTATCAATCTATATTTGAACTTGGTCAATCAAGATACCACAAAGGTTGATCAAGCAAGATGCACAAACCATCTCGCGTTTAGCCCTAAGGCTAAAGTCAAATTTAAATTACCACACTCATGTATGATGAGTGGGATGATCATCTCCATCAAACTTACATGCGTTAAGTGGGATACGCTCAATTTTGGACCAGCACAAAGCGTGTAACTGAATGGAAAGAGAGAAGCTCATGGGTTCCCTCACATCAATCGTTATTTGCACCAAGTCTAGGATACCCAAAGGGAATTATGTCTTGCTTGAGTAGGCAAACAAGTTCTCCTATGCACATTTCTGTTATTCTAAACTACATCACATGATCCTTTAAGCAAACATAAAGAAATCATTACAAGCAGCTCAAACAAGTGTAATATCAAAGATGCATCTTTATTACTCAAATATTGAATTATAAATTACATAAAGCTTTGAATAATCAATCTCTAACATAAAGTACATCATATATATGTATCAAATTCAGAGGATGCCTAAGCATAATATCTCTTCAAAAATCTCCAGTTAATAAGGGGCATCGAGTGAGATCCGTCATCAATTTTAATAAGAACCATACTAGTTTTATGACCAACAAACGGGTAAATGAGGACCCTTTACATACATACAGATAAGGCCGTGAGCATGTTAAAAATTAGAGTTTAGGTGTTAAATATAAAAATACATAAGTATTGAGTTGTAAGTAAATCTTAGAAAATACTTTTAGTTTATGTCTGAACTAAATTACATCAAAAGTTTGAAAGGATATATTTTGAGACAGTGAAAGAGTTAAAAAATGAATATTTTTTTTCTATTCACTAGTTTTATAACTAAAATTGGTAGTTTGGTAGCTACAAGAAAGCTATTGTTCTTATTAATTTTTTTTAAATATTATAATAATTGCAATAATTATCATTTTTGTTAATAACAATCACAACAATTACAACAACACAGCTCCTGTGAAGCACAATTTACTGCTAAAAAAAAATGAACTGTCTAACTATTTGTATTTTTCATTATTGTACAATCATCTATCATAGCATGGGACCAAATCACATTAAATTATGTCCATTTTTGTTGAGGAAGATTTACTTACATGCCACTCAATTCATATGCATTTACATTTCTAACATCTAAACTTCAAATTTTGCATGTATGCCATCTATCTATGCATGTAAAAAGCAAATTTTAAATATGTACTGATAATTTTTTTTTTTAAAGCTTAACATCTTATATATACCTTGCTTTCCAAAAACTCAATTAAGATGACTAAGGGTCCGTTTAGCGCAGCTTATTTGGTGCGGTGGCGTTTTGAAAATTCACCTTACTTGTTTGAGTAAACTGCATTTGACACCTTATGCGTTTTGAAAACGCTGAAAGTAGCATTTTCACACCGCCCCTAGATAGGTGCGGTGGGAACTTTCTGGCAGTGATATGACTTTTTTAAAAAAATAAAAATTTATTATAGCCACCGCACATAGCTTATCAGCAGATTATTTTTAATCAGCTTATCAGCTGATTATTCAATAAATTAATTTTTGCATTAATAATTAATAAAGCAACCTCAATTTAGAACTAAACTTACAGTTAAATGCTACAATGTGATTCAAATAATACAACCACTATCAATCCATCAAACCCTTTTCCTCCACACCTCTCCCAAAATTCACAAAAACACATCAAAACGCCACTTTTATAAAAAATAAATATCTTTATTACTAGACCAAACATGTTGTGACAACACAAATCATAAACATAAAAATAATGCAAATTAGATAATTGAAATCTTCAATAAACGGTCACCAATACCACAAAATAAAAATTAATAATAATAAATAAAAATAAAAGAGGGAAATTTACATATATAGCGCCAAATTCTTGTGCATTTATTTATCTCACACCCAAGTTTTGATTTTTACNCATCAATTTTAATAAGAACCATACTAGTTTTATGACCAACAAACGGGTAAATGAGGACCCTTTACATACATATAGATAAGGTTGTGAGCATGTTAAAAATTAGAGTTTAGGTGTTAAATATAAAAATACATAAGTATCGAGTGGTAAGCAAATCTTCGAAAAAACTTTTAGTTTATGTCTGAACTAAGTCTGAAAGGATATTTTTTGAGACAGCTAAAGAGTTAAAAAATGAATTTTTTTTTCTTCGATTCAGTAGTTTTATAACTAAAATTGGTAGTTTGGTAGCTACAAGAAAGTTATTGTTCTTATTAATTTTTTTAAAATATTATAATAATTGCAATAATTATCATTTTTGTTAATAACAATCACAACAATTACAACAACACAATTATTTTTTATTTTAAAAGCCTAACATCTTATATATACCTTGCTTTTCAAAAACTCAATTAAGATGACTAAATTTGTTAAAATTACTAAACATCACATTAATTTTCGCATTAATAATTAATAAAGCAACCTCAATTTAGAACTAAACTTACACTTAAATGCTACAATGTGATTCAAATAATACAACCACCATCAATCCATCAAACCCTTTTCCTCCACACCTCTCCCAAAATTCACAAAAACACATAAAAACACCACTTTTATAAAAAATAATTATCTTTATTACTAGACCAAACATGTTGTGACAACACAAATCATAATCATAAAAATAATGCAAATTAGATAATTGAAATCTTCAATAAACGGTCACCAATACCACAAAATAAAAACTAATAATAATAAATAAAAATAAAAAAGGGAAATTTACATATATAGCGCCCAATTCTTATGCATTTATTTATATCACACCCAATTTTTGATTTTTAGACCTAAATCATATTTTCCTATATTTGAAATACATAGGAAAAGATGCTTAGGATATAAAAATCAAAACTTTGGTGTTAGATATATAAATACATAAAAATTGGGTGCCATTTATATAAATTTCCGTTTAAGAAAAAAACACATTTTTTGTAATCCCTCGTTCCTCATCTCCCTCCGGTCCTTCTAGCACGGCGGCAAATCCAACGGCGGCGGCTCCAACGCCTCCAGCTCTCCGAGACCATTCTCCACCAAGAATGCCATTGCTAACCCCCAAGTAATATGCACATCCAAATGGCAATGAAGCAGCCACACCCCCGGATTATCCGCCACAAATCTCACCACCGCCCACCCGTTCACCGGCACCCCCACCGTGTTCCTCAGCGGCGGATTCACCAAATTAAACTTCGCCGTATCCGTCGCCCGATTAAAGTTTCCAAATCCTTCGGCCAGGATATAGAAATCATATCCATGGAGATGTATCGGATGGTTCTCCGCCGTCACAATGCTCGTCCCCTGCAACACCAACTCAACCACCGCTCCGTATTTCAATTTGTAAACTTTAGTTGCCGGCACCGGCTGCCAGAGCGCGCGGCTCACGTTTCCGGTGTAGTCGAATTGAATCGGAGGGGAAGAAGGGAAATCGGTGTTGAAAACACCATTGACGCCGAGCTCGTGTGCTTGCAGAATGGAGACGGTTGATGGGAGAACGAACGAGACGTTGTTTATGCTGGCGGCGAAGCGAGTGCCGTTGGGGCCGCCGCATGTTCTTCCGGGCTGGCAGGGGAGAAGGCCTAATCCGACGGTGAAGAAAAGATTATCGGTAACAGGGGATGGAATTTGAACAGTGGAAGGACTGGCGAACTTGCTTGAGAAAGAGGTTGCGGTGTTTGTATCGTTGAAGGCGGGGAGGAGGGGNCGGCACCGGCTGCCAGAGCGCGCGGCTCACGTTTCCGGTGTAGTCGAATTGAATCGGAGGGGAAGAAGGGAAGTCGGTGTTGAAAACACCGTTGACACCGAGCTCGTGTGCTTGCAGGATGGAGACGGCTGATGGGAGAACGAATGAGACGTTGTTTATGCTGGCGGAGAAGCGAGTGCCGTTGGGGCCGCCGCATGTTCTTCCGGGCTGGCAGGGGAGGAGGCCTAATCCGACGGTGAAGAAAAGGTGATCGGTAACAGGGGATGGGATTTGAACAGTGGAAGGACTGGCGAACTTTCTTGAGAAAGAGGTTGCGGTGTTTGTATCGTTGAAGGCGGGGAGGAGAGGGAAGGAGGGGGGGTTGGATTTGGGGAAGCAGCCGCAATCGTATTGGAGGATGGCGGTGGTGGTGGTGTTGTCAAAGGCGACGCCTTGGGCGCTGGAGTAAGCGTGGGAGGCGATGTAGTAGCGGGAAGGGGGTTGGTTGGCGGTGAGGAGGACGTCGGTGGTTTGGCCGGGGGCGAGCATGAGGACGGAGGTGGTGAAGGGTTTGGTGTAGGAAGCGTCGGCGCCGACGACGGTGAGGGAGTGGCCGGCGATGGAGATGAAGAGCTCGNGGAAGGGGGTTGGTTGGCGGTGAGGAGGACGTCGGTGGTTTGGCCGGGGGCGAGCATGAGGACGGAGGTGGTAAAGGGTTTGGTGTAGGAAGCGTCGGCGCCGACGACGGTGACGGAGTGTCCGGCGATGGAGATGAAGAGCTCAGTGTTGAGGGCGGCGTTGATGAAGCGGAGGAGGTTGGTGGTTCCCTGTTTGATGGGGAAGATGGTGGTGGTTGGGGAAGAGCAGTTGTAGAGGTCGCCTGGTTCGCCGTTGATGGTGAAGGCGTCGGAGACGTTGGGGGCGGCGCCGGTGAAGGTGGCTTGGCGGACGACGGAGATGGGATCTCGGTTCCACCATTCACCTGAGTTTTGTTGGTTGTCGGTAGAAACGGGAGCTTATGTTAGTTAAAAAGCAAATTACAAATAGAAGGCAATTACATAAAGACCACCACCATGAACTTGCTATTTACAAATTAACCACCCTCTTTTATTCGGTAGTTTAAACAAATCATCTAGAGGATTAATTTGTAAATATTGATATTTAATGTGGTATGTGTGTAATTAATCTTTTTTTAAATTTAAAAATGTTGGAATTTATTAAAAAAAATTATTTAATTGATTAAATTAGAATAATATTGATTTTAATTTTATAAATTGAGGAGTAAAGAATAAAAATCTGACTTTTAAAAGACAGCTATTTTAGCAAATAGAGGCAGTTACCAAACGACTTTTGAAAAGCCTAGATTTTGAAATTATGCTATTTTACTTTGCTTTTTATAGGGTAGGAATTATTGTCAATAACAACTTTTGGTGGTGGGGCCATTCAAAACCCTCGAATGAATAGCATTATAAAATGTTGCTACTTTGCATTTGAATTATAATGTGCTAATGACAAATATTTGCAAGGGTCTAAATTCTAATATTCCAAAAAAGTGGATATCAGATGATAAAAATGATCTTTTTTCGTTCCTTCCTTGGGGAAAAAAGTGTTNAAATAGAAGGCAATTACATAAAGACCACCACCATGAACTTGCTATTTACAAATTAACCACCCTCTTTTATTCCGTAGTTCAAAAAAATCATCTTGAGGATTAATTTGTAAATATTGACATTCATGTGGTATTTGTGTAATTAATCTTTTTTTTTAATTTAAAAAATGTTGGAATTTATTAAAAAAAATATTTAATTGATTAAATTAGAATAATATTGATTTTAATTTTATAAATTGAGGAGTAAAGAATAAAAATCTGACTTTTTAAAAGACAGCTATTTTAGCAAATAGAGGCAGTTACCAAACGACTTTTGAAAAGCCTAGATTTTGAAATTATGCTATTTTACTTTGCTTTTTATAGGGTAGGAATTATTGTCAATAACAACTTTTGGTGGTGGGGCCATTCAAAACCCTCAAATAAATAGCATTATAAAATGTTGCTACTTTGCATTTGAATTATAATGTGCTAATGACAAATATTTACAAGGGTCTAAATTCTAATATTCCAAAAATGTGGATATCAGATGATAAAAATGATCTTTTTTTTGTTCCTTTCCTTGGGGAAAAAAAGTGTGAAGCATGTCTTGAAGCCATCATAAGTTCTCATTTCTTGCCAAGTGTTAATAATACCACATCATATGGTCAAATTATACTCTTTGGTGTGGTGGGCCCTAGGCTAATGCATGCTCTCTGTGTCTCTCTTGTAAAAACACTACTAACAAATTTAATTACCAAACTTAACACATTAAGAGTTCTTACTCGTGTCATGGTGTTTGAGGATTTAATTAGGTTTTTATCGTGATATCACGAGTTCGAATCACACATGCATTATCGTTAGAGCTTAATTTTCTTAAAAAAGAAAAGCTTAGCACACTAATCAAAATTGAAAATTTCTAACAAATAAAAGATTAAAAATTACCAAGTATGATCGGAAATTGTCTATCCGGCTTGGCGAAAGGATAACCCTTATCCTTCTCCGGGAGAATAATAAGAGCTCCATACACGGTCGCCCGAAGCCATGAGCTATGTGCATGCCACCATAACGTTCCTTCTTGACCCTTAATCGTGAACCTATACGTGTAATGTCCGCCCGGTCTGATCGGACACTGAGTCACGAATTCAGGTCCATCGGCCCATGCGGTCCTCATCTGTCGTACCCCATGCCTACAAACATCAAAATATAAAAACTTTCACAAATTCATATTACATAAACCCTTACATGTACATATGTCATGTGTACGAGTAAAGATTTGTACCAGTGTATTGTGACATTGTATTGACCACGGTTGACCACCTTGACCACCAATGTATCGCCATTGCGCACCACAAGGGTCGGCCCGGGGAGCTGGCCATTAACGGTGATGATGTTATGGGTTTTGCACAGCTTCTTCACTGGCGTTTCTTGGACCTAATGTAAACCAACCAAAGTTATAAAACACCATATATAGCTTAAATAAGCTTAAGGTAGGTGACACGTACAATGAAGTCATGGTAGTGGACTGCTGCATTGGAGCTGGGAAGGAGGAGGAAGAGAGAAAAGGCAATAAGGAAGAAGAAGAGCAGGCTTTGCCTTGAAGAACTGGACGGGAGAGCTTCCATGTTTAGCTTCGGAGGAATAAGCTTGAAGAAGAAGCTGAGCTCGTTGTTGAATGGAAAGAGAGAAAGGGATGCAGTACTTATATAAGAAGAAGAAGGGCATGGGGGTTGTTTGAGGTTGGCCGGATTAGGTTTTGATGATTTAGGGTTTAGGAGCAGATGTTTTTTTTNAGGTTTTGATGATTTAGAGTTTAGGAGCAGATGTTTTTTTAAAATTTGAATGGTTTTATTTATTTGGGGATGAAGGGTGTAGGAGTTGTTGCACCCACTGGCCTGGACGTGCAGTATTTCAGCGATGCTTATTTCACAAGTTTCCACATTGGAATTTGGACTTGTGAGGACGGAGACATCATTATAAACATTGCTTTCCATTAAATCATATCTTATGGGTCCATTTGTGTTATTATTAATTATTATTATTACTTTTTCTGCCTTTTATAGTAAAATTAAACTTTTATTCAGTTTTGCATGAGCTCTTCATGAAACCAGGACCCATGATTCAATTGGGAGGGATGATTAACTCTCCCACACCTCCATTTATTTATTTTTTTGTAAGAATTGATCATGTTATCAATATACCAAAATATAGTCGCACGTATTTGAGACAGTTCTATAGATGAGCAAGACGTAATGATCAATAGAACTGGGGGGCTTTGGAGGCTCATGAAAAGAACCAACCCAACCTGTCAAAGTGGTGGAACCAAACTCATCTGACGAAGCGATATAACCAACCCACCTTCAGAAGTGGTATGACTAGCCCGGGACAAACCCGCTACCGAAAAAGATCATGTTTATTTATGGCGCCGCCTGACATCTAAAATATTAATCTCTCCATCAAGACACTGTGGACAAACATAATATATAATTTCATAATTATGTGTATGTTACAAGAGATAAGGTGCCCTGCATCCTTGAAAAAACTCCAGTAAATAATTCTATAGTTAATGATAGAGAAATACTGTACTTCTAAAAGGAAGTTAAATTAGAACTCATATGCCGTCACGCAACCACTTCATGAGATGAATAGCAAAAATTCTTCTCAGACAATCTATAAATAACATTAGAAATAAAAATTTATGTAAATTTTTATAAATATTATATTGCTATACTCTTGGTGTGTCTTTCGTGGTGCAGTTGGCATGAGTTTTATGGACCAGTAGACCTGGCAAACTAAAACCAATTCTATTAACGTTGAATGAAGACAATTCAATTCAGGAAGCTATCGCCGTGGCCATCACCATATTCTTTCTTCAATTCAAATTATTAAATTGTTAATAACATGATTAGTCCATGGAAGTTTGATTTTTCTATAGACGAGTAAAAGAGGGTTGGCAGCATACCCAGAAAACTAAATCAAACGAACTGGGGCCAGCTTCTAGTATTCTGTTTTGTCAACCAAGGGAGCATCTTCCTTTTGAATAAAATATGGCTGACCAAATCATATGTTACAGTTCATTTCCGTTATGCTGCAGGGATTGTGGTGTTTGTTCAGCTAACTTGCCTTTCAAATGTTAATGACTTGGAAGGGAATTGCTGCTTTCTTACTTTCACATCTCTCATTTTTTATTAGGTGAGAAGCAAGGAAAAGTTAGTTTTGTTGGATCTACGTCGGCTGTGAAAGATAGCAAATTGGCTCGAAGTGAAGAGAAAATAGTATGTGCGGAATCTAGAGGTAGAATCACGCTCGGATGCCAATCTAGGATTGGCACGTATCCGACATATATTTTATATTTAAATGCATAAGTAATGGATCGGAAGCTCGCTTCGACCCGTTTAAAATAAGGATTTTTGAGCAATGTAAGGAAATGCAGAATCTAATTATATTTGTGACAACATGTCTTCATTTGTATGTCACCTTTGTGGATTAATTATATTTAAGAATAGATAAATGCTAAATCTAAAAGAAGACTGCTTGTACGATGTGTACAAAGGATACAATGAATACAACAAGTATAATATGTACAATGTTCTATAAATTATAGATGTTGTGCTCGTTGTATATGTTATACTCATTATACATATTATACGTTGTGTGCATGTTGGACACGTTATGTTGTTATACATGTTGTACATGTATAATAATTTTTAAAGGGTAACAAAAGTATAAATATGTATGTCTCGGTGTAAGAACATTCATCAATTATATCCAATTCCTATGTATTATGAACCAATTACAAAAAATTGTTTGGAATTGTTGTTCACAAATCAAAATGATCAAGGGATATGCTTTCTACTTTATTTATGCATATCACATATGATTTTGTGTTCGAAAGGATCATGTCAGTTAACAGTAAGTCATAAAGGATATAACATTTTAAAAAAAAAAAAACTCGAAAATTAGTTTTAAGAACGGTCATAATATAAATAGCACAATGAAGTTTTGAAAATTAGGTACTAGAACTAGTTATCCAGCAAAGATTACATTTATCATTAATCCTAGGGGTAATTAAAAGGTTAATAAATTTATAAAATATCATAATCATTCATTGACAAAGGTAGGGGATTAACATATTTTGAGATCAATAAAAAGAAAGAAGTTGTGTTGCGGTCAATGACACAGAGAAATTAGAGTGGCTGGTACCTTCGGGTAGCTTATTGAGAAAATAGGAGTAGAGAATTGAATGTGAGATTTTATTTAAAAAGTTGCATTTAATGTTCAAAAAGGAGAAAAGAACAATTATTGAGAATGAAGACACTAATACTCTAAAGCAAACATTCAAGAAAAGATAGGATGAAGATAATACTTTTGTATGAGCCGAATAGATCGATTAATTTTTCTTAACGATTTCATGACAATGATTGACTACGACTGCTTCAGAGATGTGATAATTTTTATACAACTTATCAACTTAATAAGTATAATTTAATTTATGCACTTTTTGTTAGGATTGGCCATCAATGATAAAATCTTTTATTTGAACTAATTTTTTTATCAGAAGAGTCATTTCCAATGAATGATAAGTATCATTGATCAAGATCAAACAATGAGGAAAGCTATAGAAGTTGCATTGCCTCTTACCCCCTTACATATCTCTAAGAAGATTCCATCAAGAGTGCATTGCTTCACTAGTAATAAAATAACACAAAGACTATTTTACAAATGTACGAGTATATGTGATTCAAAATAGAAGTATGAGCAACCATGATCCGAGATGACAGAAAAATCTTCACGATCAAGTTTTCGTTAAATGGGTGACTCTATAAAAAATGTTTGTCATGAAATCTCTAAGCGTAAATGGTCTATCATTGATTATTTCTTAGGATAGGAGAAGGACAAGAATAAATAAAGATGGAATGAATAAGATGAGGATTTTAAATGTAATCAGTCTAAAATGGTTCCAAATTTTAAAAACAACCCTGTACTAAAGAAACCTGTAATATTCTATTTGAAGAAGTTATACTCTTTCTTCGAAGAAAAAATTATGCATACTCTTTCAATGAATAAGAACAAGAAGTTTAGGGGGGGTGAATGATGTCAGTAATTGTTTCTATGTAAGAAAAAAAAACTATAATTTGATTCTTGTTGACTTATTTAGAGTGGAATGAATTTGGTATCACCATAGTCTAAATAGGCGAAGGAATATAGTTATACAACGATTAGATTCTAATTGATATAAAGTGAACTTGATGCAGAATGATCTTTGAAAGTTCACCAAATTATTATTTTATCGTCTTATTTAATTTTCAAAAAGATTTGATTATTATGTAAGTTAATAACAGATAAATGTGATCTTTTGAAAATTTAACCTCTATTTTATTTGAATTTGATGTTAATGATTTAATGCTTATAATAGGTTGTTGGAGTATTTTACTTTAAGGGGGGTTTAGTAAAGTTTAAAATCATTAAAAGGTTAATCCAGATGTTGTAATCCTCTAGGATGTGAATTAAAAAAAGGTAATTTTCAAGAAATTGGATTGAAAATATTCATCCAATAAAAAGAAAGAGAATTGAAAAGAAAAGAAAAAAGATATTTATAAAATGAAAATATGAAGGAGAAACTATAACAAAAATTGGTTTTACTACTATTCTTTCAAATTGAAATCTCTTTAACACCATTTTAATTAANAGGACGGAGACATCATTATAAACATTGCTTTCCATTAAATCATATCTTATGGGTCCATTTGTGTTATTATTATTATTATTATTATTTCTTTTTCTGCCTTTTATAGTAAAATTAAACTCTTATTCAGTTTTGCATGAGCTCTTCATGAAACCAGGACCCATGATTCAATTGGGAGGGATGATTAACTCTCCCACACCTCCATTTATTTATTTTTTTGTAAGAATTGATCATGTTATCAATATACCAAAATATAGTCGTACGTATTTGAGACAGTTTTATAGATGAGCAAGACGAAATGATCAATAGAACTTGGGGGCTTTGGAGGCTCATGAAAAGAACCAACCCCACCTGTCAAAGTGGTGGAACCAAACCCATCTGACGAAGCGATATAACCAACCCACCTTCAGAAGTGGTATGACTAGCCCGGGGCAAACCCGCTACTGAAAAAGATGATCATTACATAAGAGTGCATGTGTTCATTTTCATTTATGACGCCCGCTTGACCCCTAAAATAACGATCTTTTCATCAAGACATTGTGGACAGACATAATATATAATTTTGTAAACATGTTTATATTACAAACGATAAGGTGCCCTGCATCCTTGAAAAAATTACAGTAAATAAATCTATAGTTAATGATAGAGAAATACTGTACTTCTAAAAGGAAGTTAAATTAGAACTCATATGCCGTCACGTAACCACTTCATGAGATGAATAGCAAAAATTCTTCTC
Source organism: Phalaenopsis hybrid cultivar (assembly GCA_002079205.1). NCBI lineage: Eukaryota > Viridiplantae > Streptophyta > Magnoliopsida > Asparagales > Orchidaceae > Phalaenopsis > Phalaenopsis hybrid cultivar. The sequence goes on along the minus strand of JXCR01140700.1, from coordinate 65,429 downwards.
AGATAATATATAAATAATATTACAAATAAAAATTTATGTAAATTCNTATATATATATATATATATATATATATATATATATATATATATATATATATATCTGTGTGTGTGTGTTTACAAATTATAAGCAAATTATCTTATGGAGGAATAAATTCTCTTGAATTTTACATCTAGTCTATATTAGCTTAGCAAGTTATTAAATTCATTGGAGTGAATATGTGATTGAATAACATTTGAAAGAATTCAAAGTTTTATGAAGCACATGTGTCGGAACAATTCAATAAAAGCTTTTCTTTATAAATTCTGTCTCTTTGGAAATTTGATTATAAGTGGTCACAGATTCAATTTCATTCCACTTATGTCCAACAAAATTTATTACTTATGTTTTGTTGTTTCGTGGAGACAAGTAACTCTTAAGTTTGGGGATCTTGATGTGTTGTTAATTTTGCATCGGAAGTTATATGTATTTTTGAACTTTATATGATGATACTGCACTTTGAGGAAAGTTTTAGTCATTTTTATTGGTGATAGCAAGAAAGGAGAACAACAAGAATTGAATTGGAATAGAATGGAGATTGAAGTAAAAATGTACTATTGGGCACTTATGCGCTTAGCTGTTGGTGGTTAGGCGCCAGATACCTCTAAACTTTGAGCAACAAACCCAAGTACATGGCAACTAGGCACAACACATTGGGCGCCAAAGTCTTGTTATGGGTGCTTAGACGCAGTGATATTGGGCGCTTATGCATCAGATTTAGGTTCTAGTAATCGAGAGCTTGGCGCTTAGGTACCAGCCACGAGGCACCTCGGCGCCTGAACTGAATATTGACTGTTAGATCAGTTTGAACTTTGAGATGAAGGGAAATAAATCTAAAAGCTTTCATAACGAAGTTAAAGGGGCTCTTCCATCACATTTCTTTTGTCATTTTTTTTGAGAGAGGAATTCAAGGAGAAGTCCCAAGAAAAGTAATCAAGTAGAGAGGAGAAGATTGAGGGAATTGGTGCGATTTTGTGCTTGTGTCCTCAACCTATTTAGGAGAGATGAAAGTAGAGAAGTACTGGAGTTATTATTTTGTGCTTTTGGCTTATATCTGTAAGTCTTATGTACTTTGAATTTTATTTCAATCAAATCATTTGGTTTGTGTGTTCAAGCATGTTTTGTGAGTAATCGCCGTTTCTTCCTTGGGATGGGGGATATAAGATAGATGTATGTGATAATTTCTTTATGTGATTTAAATGGACGATGATTAATTCTTTGCACTTCATGTACATTTCATTTTGGCCAAATAGGGTGTTAATATTTATCGCGAGTTGTAAATATCAGAAGAGATGGTAATAAAATCGATTGAGTTAATCACATTAATTCGGCAGAATATACATATATCTACCAAGTTAATGAAAACTTAGTAGATATATCCACACTCAACATCAATTATACAATACCTATTTTCATCATCACGAACAAATGAAAAAATATTGACCAAGCACTTAGTGCCAAAAACTCCACCACAACAAAGTCAATCTCACACTTTCTATTTGGAAGGTGAACTTAAACGCACTAAAGTTAGTGTTTAGCGTGCAAATCAAACTCTTCTCTCTCGCCGCCCAGGCGAGAAACGGCCCAACCACTGGACCGCAGATTCATTCGCTCTATCTCAAAATATCTTCAACATCATCTTCTCTCTCACCCCTTGTCTTCTTAGGACTCATGTTTTACCTCTAGTAGAATCTTATTATTATTATTACTATTATTTTAATGATTGAATCAATCTAGTTCATGAGGGCACGTTAACTGACTCACTATTGCAAAACAAAAAAAAGTTGTTGGTCTGTCCTCAAACCAATTCAAAGTAGCCGTCGCCATCTTCCCTGATTCACTTTTGTCAACCATGCACACATTTCCTCTCTTAAATAAACAACATAATCAAACAACACTTCAATTCCCATCCGTTAACGCTGCAAAACTTTATTTGTTCGTTTAGCAAACATGCCTTTTAATACTAATAACTTGCAGCAAAATGCTTCTCTTCCACCCACCTAACCCCACTAATCAAATAATAAAAACCCTGCCTATCATCAGACCTGCAGATAACAAGAAAAAAGCTAGTTTCAGCCGTCCGATCGGGATCGGACGGCGAGGCATCATTCTAATCCTTTGGGCTATCATCCATGTCTTGTTCAGCAAGTTGCTTAGCAAAGCAGAAGATGTTCTTGGTGTGATGAGACTCATCCATATTAGGTGAAGCATAAATTTTGCTGGTGGGAGGAAATTTATTTATTTTAATTTTTCTTTTGAGAAAAATCTCTCATTTCACATGCAGCTGTTCCCAATTTTCAACAAGCAGGTATTAATTAATATGCCACTTAAGCATGAAGAAAGAAGAGGAAATAAAAGCATGTGTCAACATCCCTACCTGAATGGAGGGTGACATAATGGCAGAATATTTGATTTCCACACAAAGCAATCTGCAAACTACACTGATGAACATATCATTGCTTGTTTAGTTATATTATTATTATTATTATTATTATTTTATTATTATTATTATTATTATTAGAGTAAAATTTATTGATTCATTGTTTGTTAACTGGAAATTATACGATATTAGGTAGGGTGGAAATAATATTAATTTTTAAGGTGGGCAAAATCACCAAATATTTATTTTTTTTAAAGTGTTGGGCACAAAAATATTCAATTGCTTAAAGTACATAAATAAAAATAAAAATTTTAAATTTTAGGGATAATTACATACAGATCCCTCGAAATATTGATATTTATAAATTAAGCACATAGATGAGTTTTTTTAACTGCCAAAACTGATGTATTTATGCATATCACGGTCAAACTATTGTGAATTTGATAAAAGTGAAAAATAAGGGTTGGGGTTTTACGATAAATTTTGATATTTGAGCTAAAATTTGAAAAATGGGTGAAAGAGGGAGGCTGATTCATAAATTGTAAGTTTCGGGATGTAATTGCCTCAAAGTAACTCTTCTTTTAAATGTACAGTTAGTATTTATATAGAAAATAATAATAATAATAATAATAAATAAATAAATAAATAAAACAGTTAAAATAGATGCGAACAAGATATTTTAATGGACGTAAGAGGCAAATATTCCTAAAAAAAATGGACATAATATAGTTGTTATCAATTTGTACAACTCTAAGAGCAAATATTCGGGCATAATCCCCATCATTAGCTAGTTGAATCAAAATGTGCCTCTAGTCAAGAAGGCCAAACTTCCAACTCGCCACTGAGCTCAAATTACTTTCGATTGGTCTCGAGCCACAGATGACCATAGAGAAACTTTCCAACTAGTGCAGGCCATCAAGAAGAGGCTAACATTAAGAGGATTAAATGTTTTTATCCTTGCGTTCTTAAGGGATGGAAGATGTCTTAATTGTGCCCAATTCTTAATGTGAGTTTTTGAAATAAGTTATGTCATGGTCCAATTTATTTTATTACATATTATATTTTAAGCTTATCCTTAACCGTTATAAATTTGTTTGAAGTAGTAAAATTGCAAATACAATGCATGGTTGCGATTTTTTACCGGGATCTGAAACAATCACTCTTGGTTATCATCTTACATCCCCTTTGCTATTATTGAGTGTTTTCTTGGTACTAATCCTTTTTCCCAAGGAATAATTTTATGATCATAATATGTATGAAACAATTCTTATCTCCTTTAAATGTGTCAAAATTCAATATAGTTATAATAAGAAAATAAATCTATCGCTTATAGCAAACTACAATTCATAGAATTATTAATCATAAAAAATCCACATCAAATTAAAACAATTGAGTATAAACATCCAAAATCTCAGTTCATAAAAAACTATTTATTTTAACTATTGGAGTTATATTGAAGTCATAATTAAGACATTTCTTATTATTAATCCTAGACGAAAACATTCATGTATGTTTGTAATGATGCTTGAAAACTTATCTAATGATATTTCGCATTGGTTTTATCAATGTTGGGACAATTGTGATGTTGTAACCCAAATCTTGCCTCCTCCAATCCAAGCTACCTATTCCCATTGGGCTGAATTTTCTCCCTACATATCTAAAATTCCAACTAATATCTTAATAGGAGGCCAATCATATTTATTGTTATTTTTCACTCAACATGAAATCTTGAAATCCAACATGATGTTTTAAATCGTAAATGTTTATACGGAAATTATTCATTATAAGGCGGACAACCGTTCGAATTGAAGAAAATATTATTTTCATTAATAAATTAATCAAAACTAATTAAGCAAGGCTGCCTATAAATCAAGCTAAAGAATATATCTTATTCAAAAATCTTTATCAACAATCAATTTCTGAATGAATCCACCATTAAAATTAACGAAAGATAACATAATCAGCTTGTCAAATTATTTGAAGAAGATGAAAATCATGGTATCAATGGCTAGTGATGAGATACCTGACAGTTGGAAAATTTCACATATAGCATTCATCAAGAAGAAGAATTTCCATCCGGTAGATAAAATTTAGCTGTTGACCCCACCATGATCCAAAAGTAATCAAAAGAAGATATTTGAAAATCCAAAGCAAATATAAATGTCATGGCTAGCTCGAAAGCGCTCCTCACTACCTCTTATTTCCAGCATCAGTAACTTTAAGTTTTTGTAATTTCATTTGTTATTATTCTCAGCTTAAGAATTTTGGAGTCTGTTGGTTCGACTAAGCTCTATATATGGAAGTAGTATTATATGTTGATGTGTGTAAGTACAAAGTTTCTTTTTATAAAGTTGCAAGGTGTGCACCGTGGAACTCTTCTCTTACGGTCCGTAAGTTTTGATTTTATTATATATAAACTGTGTTTAGTAATTGCAGCGCTATGTTATTTTGATTTTAAGAAAAGATGTTCGTGAGATGCAATTTGGTATCAGAGCCATGAATGACTAATCTTCCTTAAGAACTCAGATAATAGTTCTATGGTTATATGTATAGATAAATTGGCAAGCAATTTATAAATAATTTAGTTTAGTGATGTTTTGATACAAAATTTTTGTCAGCGAGCCAATGTCTTGATCTGATTTCAAGTTGAGCTAGGTTCAGCTCAAACAAATTGAGTGATGCTCCAACTCGGCCAATGGCTTCTTATATTCGATTTCTTACTAATTCGATTCAAAATTTAATTAAGCTCAATGTGACTTGAAATCAAAATGAACTGGCTCAAATTGAGTTATTTGGATTCATTATTGGTCAAAATCGACTCGTATCTCATTATATTTGATTTTATTTAACGTTACATATTTTGAGCTGATCTCGAGTCACTTCGAGCTGATTTGGGTATGATTCGAAATCCGCATAAACAAATTTGATCCAAAATTTTGGCTCATAGCTCGCTCGACTAACTTCTTTCAATCCAATCTCATTCCAACCTAAAATTCAAATTAATTTTTGAGTGACTAATGCTCTTCAAGCTAAATTCATAGCCTTTAATGTAGGAGGGTTGGGTTAGAAAACTAAGCACAAGTGAAACTTGGTCTTAATTTCTTCTTTAAGGTTAGTTCATTATATTAATCTTTACAACAACAATAAAGTAAAATCTTAAATTATTTATTTTATAAACTAAAATCAAAATGCAATAATTTGAATCGCACAAATAGCTTCTGTTGACTAAAACAAAATGCAGTTGACTTATAGAATACAGTCAGTAATTTTAAAACTTGCAGTGGTGATGACAGGAAGAATTTCCCATATCAACTCTCTGTATCTCTCTCTTTCTAAACTGAAAACAGATCAGAAAAGGACTGTTAAGTCTATAAGATAATCACCTCACCGTTGGAAGTTGAATAGCTTAATGGTCGAGCTTTGGTAGATGAGCTATCCTTCACCAAAACGTGCATGAATAGGGGGAAGAGAGAGAGAGATGAGAGAGAGAGAGAGAGAGAGAGAGAGAGAGAGAGAGAAGGGTAGAGATGTTAATTTATCTTTTTAGACTTTTTTTGGAGTTAAACTTATTAGTCCAAAATAGTGAGAAAAAAAAATGTCATGTTGTAGAATTTAGAGGCTCCCAAAGTTTATATAACTTGCCAAGCATTTGTTACCAATGATTTTGTTTTTATATATAATATATCATTGTTGACAATTTAATAAATTCCTTAAATAATCAAATTAGTTGAATTTTATAATTATGGATATTGCTACTATAAAATGTTAAGTTGTGGAGTTTAATTTTTTTTGTTGGAAAAAATATTTTATGTAGATATATCTGTGGATTTGATTTTAGTTCAAGAAAAATTATAATGGGCGTGAGAAGGGGTTTCCATAATTGTACCAAATATTTGCAAATTACATTGGCAAGGTGATACAACTAAATGTTGTGAAGCTTCAAAGACCACGCAAGTATATGTATTGTTCAAGTGATATACGGATTGTGAGTCTGTATATCGATCTCACAAAGAATTAGTTAACTTTCTAGATTCAAAAAAAAACTTTGGTATACTAGTTTTAAGTATGGGTTGAAGTTTTCAAATGTTTGGGTATTTTTAGTTATTGCTAATTTTTGCACTAATCAAATACCTAAGTGCGGTAATTTATTGTTTTGAAATGTCTATCCAGTGATAGATCCTCCCCTGAATTTGATCTTAGAACTTTGGTTTAATTTGGTGATAAATATGTGGGTGAAAATAAGGAACAAAACTCTTCTTTATCACCTCTCGGGGGTCTAAGATAGTTTGGAAATTTAACAGTTTTAGTCTCCTAAATCAAGTGATTAACCTAGGAACTGTATTTCCCTTTTTCTAACCTAGCAACAATATTTTTATTCTCTTGAGTTAGTGCGAGTTAACCTAATTTGTTCTACTAGTCTGCTCCCGCAAAACTAGAGCATAAAACATTTTCACATAACACTTGGCCAGATTGAAAGACAATGAAGAACAAAAATTAACTTATCACCACTATGTAATTTCAAATGAATCACAAAATTCCTAGACTACCATTCAGAGGAGAGAAAGGGTATTTACTCGCTACGCATGTTTTCTAACAACAAAGTCAACATTTTATGTAACAAAACAGGATGATATAAAATTTAGATGTTTTTCATCTATCTCTTTTTATTTTTAAAAGACTCTACAGTTTGCATTTCGTCGTATACTTCTCTATTTCGAACTAGACTCTACACGTTCATTCTCTGATATTATTATGTTTTTGTAGAAAATTTATATTTTTAAAGTCCTTAATGAGCATAGATGTAATTTTCATAACATCCCAGATAAAGCAGAAAGAAACGTGGAAATCAATCCAAGCTTGCAAACATATAAGAAAAGTAAGAAAACAGGTCAATTATGAAATAATAAAAAGTCAGATGCTGCTCGGTTGACAACATATCAAAAAAAAAAATCGGTCAGACACCACATAGGTATACACCTGGTCCTAATTCTATACATAAATAAGAGTTTGAATTAAGATATGTGATATGATCAAACAACTCCTGGTCCATGTATGTGGTTCGATGCATCTGATTCCTCGAAACCCTTGTATATACCTTATTTCTAATACATTCTTTTCCTAGAACTGTAAAAGATACATCAGAGAAGAGTAAAAAAGATTCGGCTTGCATGAAAACAATGTTAGTGGGAAAGCTAGAAAATATGTACTGTATAATGAGTCGTGCCTTATTTATCGGGGGAGCTAAAGGTCAAATGCAAGCAAAAGGTTTATAGAAATCATTACGTGCTCCCCCTAATAATATTTATATGTGTGTATAAATATAGGCACGACTCTCTATAGAAGAATGCATTAATATACTACCAAACCTATTAAAAACACAATCACATAAAAAGCACAAAAATGACGCTTGGCTAACACAAGCAAATCAACATAGAGCAATAGCCTGAGGTGTTGAAAATACTAACTAACATCCTAATTTCTAGCACAACACACAATATAACGAGAATGTAACCTAACCAACATCTAAGTGATTGGGGTAAGGTCTTTGAGTATGTATGATTTTGACGGGGTCACCACACTGGCCACATTCTAAAGATCAAATGGATCTAAAGGGTGTCAACCATGTTGGATTTTGAAAAGAATTGGTCTTGCATAAGACCTAGTTTGCTAAATGCATAATTTTAACATTATAGCGGATATAATAAATAACAAAATATATGTTTTTTTAATTTTAAAATTAAATGCAGACTCATAAGATGGAAGGTGACATGAGCTAGATCCCTTGAATCCTTAGCACAGTCATATTCGTGTCAATCTTGATATTTTAACTCGCATTGTTCATCAGATTTGACCCGACAAGCAATGCTCGTTAAGACACCGCGGCCACTCACCTATCGAGTTTGGCTCGCTATGATGCATGCTTACAAATGCAAATGCACACAATCATAAACAAAAATGAAGAAGATAAGTGTGTCGTGAAGGCAGTGACTCAAAAAGATGGGTGTGTTGTAGAGATGGCAGCTCGAAAGATGTATGCGTCATAGAGGCGGTGACCCGAAAGGGTGGGGGTGTCATAGAAGCAGTTTCTAAAAGGGCGAAGGTGCCATAGAGACAGCGGCCCCAGATAGGTGGGCATACCGTAAAAGCAACCTCCTGAAATAGTGGGTGTGCCATGGAGATAGCTACCCGAAAGAAATGAGTATGTCTTGGAGGTAGAGACCCGGAGAAGTTGTGTGCTGTATATGTATTTCAGTTGAAGCAAGTAAAATAAAAGTTTCGATTTTAAATAAATTCAATGTTTCGTAAAGAGAGTTCTGGGATTATATCTGGGACCAATGCTTCTCTTAATATTCTTTTTAAACTAGACTAAATGGGCCAAACCACTAATTGGGCCTTCGGAGCATACAAACACAAGGCTTATAACATCAATACCTTGTTTAAGGTATCTTTTTGTTAGCTTCTTCATAAACTCTTCTCTTATATGTTTGCTACGCTTTACGGTGACCGATTCCTCTTGTTTTAATTTATATATTTGTTTTTATTAATTGCTTAGCTTAGTGGAAATAAAAATTTATGATTTAATTAATCTTTGCAGATGTAAACCAATGAGCCTCCTTCCGACTGATTGTTGGACTTGATTTGAGGTCTCCTTTTGCTTGCATTGCTTTAAGATTATCATTTTAAAAATATAATCTTTGCAGATGTAAACCAACAAGTCGAACACAAATAATTTTTATAGCTTGATTTATATGAGCCGAAGATGAACAAATGTTAATGTTGGCTTTGTTTGTCTCATTTTGACTCCAAACAGTTAAATAAATAAATAAATAAATATATTTATTTATATCCTTTTTTTATATTAGTTTTATTTTGTCTATTAAAAAAACACAAAAGAAATTTGGTTCGTATAAATGTAAAAAATAAAGTTTAAGCGTAGGATATGTAAATAGATATGAATTGGCTAAAGTGTCATAAAGCATTGCAGGTCTCGCCACCATCTTATAAAATTTACCTTTCAGTAAGCGGTGTGTTTCTATCATACAATAGGCGCGAAGCATTTCTCTATTTTCTCCAACCAACTTGACTAATAACATGCCCATCTATATCACCATGCTATTAAAGATTCGATACATCAAAAGTGTTGACACTTTTTAATGATTTGATCAGCTAATTTTTTATTTTTGTTAAATTCCAATACTTTTATCATTACATTTACAAATCCTCATATTCAATAATTCAAAAAATAAAATAGCTGTTTATTTAATAAATAGGTTAAATTTAAAAAAATTAAGTCCATAACTCCCCTCACAAAAAAAAAAATAAAATAAAGTAGAAAAATATATGATGAATCTCAAATTCCTAGACTCACTATAACATAACTATAACATACAAGTAAATAACATTTCATTCGTATATGACATAAACTTAGGGTCTGTTTGGGGTAGCTTGTGTGTTTCAGGATAAGCTGCTTATCCTGAAGGCCGCAGGGGTCGACCCGTGGCCCGCGTTTAGTGTAAAAACCCAAACGTAGTTTCAGATAAGCTGGTGAAACGCACGAACCAAACGATACGGTGGCGTTTTCAAAACGCCACCCGCACTTATAAGCTGCCCCAAACAGGCCCTTGGAAGCATTAAAATTTACCATAATCATTATCTAATATGATGTTAAATATTTAAGCTCTATACAACTAAATATGAATATTTAGCTCTTAAACATATAAATATATACAACTTTCTAACGTATATGTAAATGCCCCCACTAAAGATGTGCAATATTTGATTTTATCCAGAAAATCAAACTCAACCCAACCGATTTAATAATAATTCGGTTCATTTTTGAAATAAAAGTCTTTGGTTTTCGATTTCTCGCTCGAAATTTTCAGACAGACCAACCGAGAACCTAAATTTACTTGACCTAATGATCTTTTAGGCTGCCTAGTGTCACCTCCCAAAAGAGCCCTTGTGGGTCGTGGGCAGCCCAGGACTTAAATACTGCTTTTCGGCCTACACCTAGCCGATGTGGGACTATTTGTCTGTGACATTCTCCTCCACCCAATCACGTGACGCCCTCGTCACAGATCGGCTTCACCGATGGTCCCACTAAACCATGGAGAATCCACACATCTAACAGGTAGTAGTCTGTTTTGATACCGTCTGTCCCCTCCCAAAAAAGCCCTTGTGAGTGGTGGGCAGCCCATGACTTAAATACTGATTTTTGACCCTACACCTAGCCGATGTGAGACTATTTATCCTTGACACTAGGGATAATATTTGATTGGTTCAGTTTTTCAAACGAATGAATAGAATTTGAGATAATAATTTTTCTACAATTTATAAATCAAATATATATTTTTTTATTTATGTAAATTTAAATCCTTCGAATTAAATTAAACTTCAAATTAACTACTTTAGTTTTACCCATCACTCTTGTGCAAGGCTGCTGGTGACGCCGGCGCGCGCCCATAAGCAGCAGCATTTCACGAAGCTTGGAAAGGCGAGGCTGCAGATCTCCGGATCGTGACACGATGCAGTCAACAAGACTCGCATTATTTTTTATATTATAATGGAATTCAGAGCGCAGGAAGCGAGATGAGGCCTTTTTAGGGTCAGAATATATATACGGCTATTCCTTGCCTTCAGTTTTTAGCCATCGCACTTTTTCCGTGCACAAAAAGCCATGGCACATGGCTTAATTATAAGAAAAACAAATAGGAGAGGATGCTTTTATATAGGGTTCAGCAACGTTAATGCGTAAAAATCATTTTAAATTTTAGCTTTGATTGAGATTGAGTTGGGATAGAAGAGACGAGCTATATGTTCAAATTTTAGATTGAATTTTTTCAGGCAATCATACATTATTCAGTTAAATTGACTCGAGATAAAATTTAAAATTTTAATATATTTTAAATATATTTTGTATTAATGTTTTTTTTAAAATGAATCGGCCCACAAGCTAACGAGTCGAGTCAAGATTGGCTTGAGCTTGACTTATTAGCCCGTCGATCTCTGTTCAAGAGCCGATTATCGAGATGAGCTCGAGCCGGCTCACGAGTCGGCTTCACTCACTTACGCGCTACATGACATCAAACCTAAATCCAATTAATCAACATATTCTTCTAACATTTTGATATTATATAAACAATCATTTGCTCGTCAGAAGATATTATTTTATTTTAAGTATTTAAAAAATCCCCGAAGCCACTGAGTTCGTGTGCTATGAAAATATTTACGTACATAAGACGTCCATGGATTATTTAGGGGGTACAGAGGGGTTATATCGAGGTTATACCCCGCTGTAACCCCCCTGTAATCTCTTTGTAAACTATCTGTAACCTACAAATGAGTTCGCGCTTCTGTAATTTCATGCGTACAAATAAGTTACACGATGTTACAAGGGAGTACACGGAGGTTACAGGGGTGTATAACCCTGATATAACCCCCCTGTACCCCCTGACGTACGTAACGTTATGTACATCTTATGTANGTGCACAAAAAGCCATGGCACATGGCTTAATTATAAGAAAAACAAATAGGAGAGGATGCTTTTATATAGGGTCCAGCAACGTTAATGCGTAAAAATCAACTAAAATTTTAGCTTTCATTGAGATTGAATTGGGACAGAAGGGACAAGCCATATGTTCAAATTTTAGATTGAATTTTTTTAGACAATCATACATTATTCAGTTAAACTGGCTCAAGATAAAATCATAAAATTTAATATATTTTGAGTATATTTTGTATTAATATTTTTTTAAATGAACCGGCTCACGAGCTAACGAGTCGAGTCAGGGTTGGCTTGAGCTTGGCTTATTAGCCAGTCGATCTCTGTTCACAAGCCGATTATCGAGATGAGCTCGAGCCGGCTCACGAGTCGGCTTCACTCACTTACACGCTGCATGAAATCAAACCTAAATCCAAATCAAAGATATTATTTTATTGTAAGTATTTAAAAAATCCCCGAAGCCACTGAGTTCGTGTGCTATCAATCTCTCACAATAAGCTAAACCTACAAAATAATTAAAAACAACTCCCATTCTAAAGTAGATACATAGCAAAAGCCCAAGCTTGAAGTTTTAAGAAAATGCGTCCAAAATGTTAAAAATTGTCAACAAAAGGTCGTATACAAACATATTAACTCCACCCTCATAACTTTAATCATCATAAAACCTTATAATCATATACATATCATGTCAGGTGGTGGGGCTAAAACCGCAAGAGATTCATTACTGATATGCAGNCAAAAGGTCGTATACAAACATATTAACTCCACCCTCATAACTTTAATCATCATAAAACCTTATAATCATATATACATCATGTCAGGTGGTGGGGCTAAAACTGCAAGAGATTCATTACTGATATGCATGTGCCAGTACTCAGGCATTTACAGCAACGCAAGCAGGCGGGACCTACTGTTAAGGATGTCAAATAAATCTGCTGCAGCTGCTTCTGCTTCTGCTGCTGCCGCTACAGTAAAAGTTCAGCATTCATTCCTTCCATTTATGGCGATGGATTGATTTTTCACACAGTACATGAAGGCATGTGAGGAGTTCATACATGTATTCCATCAGCTGTATAAATAATGCATTCATTGGTGTTTATTGCCATCATAAATCTTATCATGGCCCAGCTGCTGTGTTGAATATTAGCCGCCTCTGCCATTCATGTACCCATCATAGATTTTATTGCCCACTAAAAGCTATGCCTGCTGGAATTTAAAGCCAGATTTATGAATACTGAATAAATAGAATACTTGTAAGGACAAATTATTGCATACGAATACCGCACGCATCTTTGTATGCGGTGTCCGATCCTGACCGTCAAGATTATTTCACTTTTTTTTTTTAAATTTAGGTGGGGCCCCACCGAAATACATCATGACCGTAAATCACACCCTTATATTTTCACAGAATTTAAGAAAAAAAAAAGATATTTAAGTACATAGCACTCGTAACATCGCTATTTATGAATCTAGCATTCTTTTTCATCCAATTTTTTAAATGTCAAATTTCACAATAAGACGAACTCATTTTTTTCATTTTTATCAAATTCTCAATATTTTGATCCTTAGCACGTTTAAATAGATCGATTTGATAGTTCAAAAAAATCACCTGGGTAATTAATTTATAAATATCAGTGCTTTAATTTTCCTTGCACTTAATAAAACGATGGCATAAAGTTATGCATAAAAATCTATATTTTACTTTCACTTTAGCAATAACGATATTTTTTTAGATGTTATTAAAAATTTAAATATTCTAAAAATAAATATAAAATTTTGGATATTATACATGTAAATATATATGAATTACTTGAAATGTAAGTAAATGCCAATGAGATACTTGATTATATAANTCATAGATTTTATTGCCCACTAAAAGCTATGCCTGCTGGAATTTAAAGCCAGATTTATGAATACTGAATAAAGAGAATCCTTGCAAGTTTAAATCATGAATACACCCCTATATTTTCACAAAATTTAAGAAAAAAAAAGGATTTTTAAGTACATGGCACTCTAACATCACTATTTATGAATCTAGCATTCTTTTTCACCCAATTTTTAAAATGTCAAATTTCACGATAAGACTCCAACTCATTTTTTTTCATTTTTATCAAATTCTCAATATTTTGATCTGTAACACGTTTAAATAGATCGATTTGATAGTTCAAAAAAATCACCTGAGTAATTAATTTATAAATATCAGTGATTTAATTTTCCTTGCATTTTTAATAAAACGAAGGCATTAAGTTATGCATAAAAATCTATACTTTACTTTCACTTTAGCAATAACGATATATTTTTTAGATGTTATTAAATATTTAAATATTTTAAAAATAAATATAAAAATTTGGATATTATATATGTAAATATATATGAATTACGTGAAATGTAAGTAAATGCCAATGAGATACTTGATTATATTAAAGTTAGGAAAATTTGCATTTATAAAACAATTTTCTTTTGTATTTACATATTTTACATATATATATATATATATATATATATATATATATGAAATTTGGAAATGCGTATTTTTTTTTTCGTAAAATTAAATATATCATGAATACTTTATAGGAAAAAATTATATCTGATGTTAAAACGAGCTTTTAATCTAATTTAGAAGATTAATTTATATAATGGATTTTTGAATGATAAATAATAATTTAAAAAAAAAAGGGATGACTTCTACAATGGCAAATCGTGTAATAAAAAACGTTCATCGATCCACTGTCATCTCATGTTNTATATATATATATATATATACATATATATAATGCGTATTTTTTTCATAAAATTAAATATATCATGAATACTTTATAAGAAAAAATTATATGTGATGTTAAAACGAGCTTTTAATCTATTTTAGAAGATTAATTTATATAATGGATTTTTGAATGATAAATAATAATTAAAAAAAAGGGATGACTTCTACAATGGCAAATCGTGTAATAAAAAACGTTCGTCGATCCACTGTTATCTCATGTTATACAATTTAAGATTTGACTCCGTTTGATTATAATTTTTAATTAAAGAAAACGCACGTTCCATGAAATATATTATATTTTTATATTGAAATGATAGCATCATCTTCATACACCACGTGGCCCTTAATTAAAATATACCCANAATTTAAGATTTGACTCCGTTTGATTATAATTTTTAATTAAAGAAAACGCACGTTCCATGAAATATATTATACTTTAATATTGAAATGTTAGCATCATCTTCATACACCACGTGGCCCTTAATTAAAATATACCTTAATAAAGACTGAAAATACGTTGAATATCTCTGCCCCTGAAACATTTCCTTACAGTTTTAGATCCGTGAAAATGACTTGCTGTATATATATATATATATATATATCTGATTTAAAACTAATATTTAAATTACACACATTTTAAAATAAATTAGAAATTTATTAAATTAAATATTTGAAGAATATTCTCGAAAAGTATTTTTATCTTTATATATATATATATATATATAGTAAAAAAGTTTGATCGGAGGCTATGATATGAGCCCCAATCTATCTTATATCTCTAATCACTCAACTTATCCGCACATAGGTAGGTTCAAAGTTCCGACCATAGAGGACTTAGAACTGACTTTGCTGCATAGGTAGGTTCAAAGTTCCGACCATAGAGGACTTAGAACTGACTTTGCTGATGTCAACGAAAGAGTGTGTATATATATATATATATATATATATATATATATATATATATATG
>JXCR01140700.1:2877-48601 GCA_002079205.1 Phalaenopsis hybrid cultivar | reverse complement strand
AAGTAGGTAAAAGAATTGAAGTTCCAACAATCATTTCAGCTCTGGTGTTTTGTGATTGAGGAAAGTTGTGGGGTCTCTTAATTTCTCTCATGTTAAAGTTTTTGGCCATTATTCTTGGCTTTTGTGGCTCGTATAGGCCTAGCAGGGGTATTTTGATCTTACAGCTAAGCCATGCCAGACCTTGCTCAGGGCTTGCAGGGATAGGTTATGGCATGTGGAGCCCCAGATATAAATGTCAGTATTTATATATATATATATATATCTTGGCTTAAATTTGTGCTGAAATATATATAGATTTTATTACAGTGGTGGTTGAATAAAATTCTGCACTAGAAGAAATGATATAATAAGCTAGTAGGCGCAGAAAATTCAAAAGTTGTGGATTTATTAAACATGTCCATTTGAACTGCATGCTTTAGAAATTTTTTTTGTAACTGGTTAAGATAGGCTTAATTTTCTTAGATGTTTTTCTTGATTTGTATATCTTTCATAAAAATATTTGAAATTATTTGGGGTTTAGTTTTGTTTTAAGAAATTATAATGGTTATTGGTCATCAACTCATGCACCACTTTATACATTTTTTTTGCTTAAGACTCTTCATAGATTAACTTCCTTAAGTGGCTAGCCACCTTGAATTCTCCTCTTGTTAGTGTTATCTTGAGGCTTCTCCTTGCACAAAGGCCACAAGGATGTGGTTATATTATTGCTCATTTTTGCACTAAAGTCTTGCATCTTTCTGGTTTCCTATGGAAAGATGATAAAATTGAGGAAAAACTATTTAGCAATAATTATAGCATCATTTGTGTTTGACTTTTCTTTGCATCCTTGATTTGACTATTCTCCATCTAGATGAGTTGGTAAGGCTTGTTCTCCTAAAGCTCAAAACTTATCCCTTTACAATCCTTTTTTTTTTTTTTAATTTGGCTTCAAGTTCTGTAAAACTAAGTTAGAAACTAGTTCTTTTCTTTGAGAGGCTGTGGAAGTACAAGATTTTGATAAATTAAAAAGAGAGAGAAAGGTCCATATGAGTTATTATTTCAGCATTATTACTTCTAACAGAAACGCTCGCTTAATCATAAGGATAGCCCATTTTAAAATAAATCATCCGTTATGAATATTGAAGCCATCATATGATTTATCTATCGTTTGATGGGGACTTTGCTTTTGTTAGATGTCTTCTTGTTAGTAACTGACCTCAATTTTCTTGTCCTAATTCAAGGTAAACTTTTCACCAACCCAAATCTTGCTAGATGCTTCATTTCTAGTTACTTCATTTTATTTTCATGTCCCTTTAATTACTGACCACCTTGTGCTTGGTGGTGAGGCCTACTCTTAGCCACCGAATTGTGGTGTTTGTATCATCAACTTTTCCTATAGAGCTTCAATTCTAATACTTGCACTTCAATAAATATTGTTATTCCTCTGGAGCAAATTATGTTTTTCATATTTCTTATCTCATTCATCTAAGCATTTACAAATGAACAAGAAACTCGACAAATAAATAAACACTCATATTCTCCTAATTTCACTTTAAGATAAAACCTACACTCAAATTAGGCTCTATAGCATTACTAACTATTAACTAGCTTTATTTGCATTCAACTCAATAAGCTTTAAAATCACCCAATACCTTCAGTCATCTACCGCCTTGCTCACCGTAGATTGAGACTGTATCAATCATTTTGACCAAAAGTTCTTTTTCATACCTGGATAATTAGATTTTAAGCTCGCATATGAAAGACTCAAAAATTAAACTACAAGAAGAAAAAGTTATTTCTAAGAATTTCAACTATTCACAAAGTATTGTTGAGTGGCTACCCTCAATTGAAATCTCCTGAGGCTCTACCCAAGAGAGCTCGTCAAAGATTCTCACTCCCCTTCTCAAAACTCTCACGATTTTCTTTTAGTAGATAGTCGGAAAACCCACATTTTTACCATACAAATGATTACAACAAAATAGTTTATCAACATGACATTTTATTTTCTAAAGCTCATCATGCATGCATGTGTCATTTACTTTAGCCTCTACCAATAAATAAAAGCTCCATGCTCTGCAGGGCCGGTTAGCCCCCACATGTAAACTCAATCACCTGTTGAAATTTTTCCTTAATTACTTCATTAATTGTCTCACCCCTTTATTCATGCCAAATAATGATTACCATTTTAATATTGCAAGTCCACTGCATGCACACAGCACATTCGCAATGTCTCACAACATGCATGACATATTTATATGTAGCAATTATTAATGTTAATGCTGAAGTAATTGAAATGATTGCAATTAGCAAGATGTTAGTTTGGCACATCATGACATTGGAAGCTAATATGTTTTCCCGTGCAATGGAGTTCAATATTGTCAAAGCCAGTTTGGAATGATAAATTTTCTTTATTAATTAATGTTATTGACATCAAAACAAACAAAATAGATATAAATCTGTTAATTAAACAATTAAATTAATCTTATTAATTTACATTAGTTAATCGAAAACTTAATTATAACTTTTAAGTTCATTAATAATAGTTTTTATTTTTTATTTAATTTTTATAGGTGGAAGTTAATTTTAACTGTCTTGATAAATTACTAATCATTTATTTTTTTAGATGTTTAATTACATTAATTATGGCTAAATTTATGTTAAGATAAATGTATTAATGTATCCCGAAAGTATGTCAACGTTGATCCTGAGAAGATCTAATTACCAAAAGAGAGAGAGTGCAATAAAAGATGACTCATTGATAGAAGACCAAGAGGCCTACTTATTCGACGGATGAAACCATCTGAACCAATGCTAATAAGACCAAAGCGAACCGAGCCACGAAAGATGATCGAATGATTTAAATCCGAGCCTTACAATCAGGAACAAGACAAAGAGACGTCTGAGCCAACCTACACGAAGAAGCTGACTTGAGGGAAGATCCGACTCGACATCTTCAATCATACCAAGGCTATCCAAAAGCTCCACTTCTATTATCAGAGGAGTCAATAACCTGAAAAACTTAGCCGACCGAACCAATCTTGTCAACTCGAAGTCAATTGCTCTCAGCTGACGGGCAACACCAACCATGCCTTGCCGGTCAAACTGGCCTTGCAGAGTCAAGGTCATACAAGCTCAGTCGAACAATCCAGAAAGCAGCCAAGCAATGAGCGAGTATATGTAAAATACCATGAATATCATGTACAACCTCCACTAAAATATAAACAAAAACGTAACATCATCATATTGTACCATATTTATTATAAATAGAGAGATTATGTCATGAATATGACATGACATATTACTCTTTCTCGAACATGACTGCAATAAGCCGAGTCCACCAAAAGTCAACAATTCCTCTGTTAGTTGATAATTAAAATCAAAATTGATTTTGCCTTCTTTAAAGAAACAAAAGAAAATAAATCCTAGCCGTTCAAATAAAGACACATGAGGCTGCGTACGCATATTCTAAGTTTGACAATTGAATGAATAAAAAAAAATGGATTTCGTTAGTTGAATCAAAGGATATGTGGGATGAATTGTCTAAGTTGTTAGGGGCTGCTTGCACTTATTTTAATGGTGGTGATGTGTCAAACACATAGAATTCTAGTTTATTAGTTGGGATGTATAATTATATTATTTATGGCTAAATTTATGTCAAGATATATGTAATAAGATGTCTTAATCTTATAAGCCTTTAAATCCTTGAACAAATAGCTAACAATTTGTATGTTATTAGTATAATTCAAGTTAATGGGATCTTATGCCGAAGTTATGAAGAGACTAGATTTGTCAAATATATTAAAGTTTTGTCTAGCAATGGATGTCACGATCATTATTAGCCGCATTCATCATTTGAACATCATCGCTCGAATGCAAGCGCTAGGACCAATCGCCTAATAGTCATCTCCCAATTATCATCATCGAACTTAGATTGTCATCGTCCAACATCTACCATCGTTTAACTGTCTTCATCAACGTTCATTTGATTTTTTTATCATAAATATTATGATCATGTTGAATCTATTTTTGTCTCAGAGACACATTACACGAGTAGATGGAATTAGCGTCTGATATTTAGATATTTTCAATGTAAATATTAGCGTTGGATTTGCGGCTAGTGAGCGGTGAAAAATAATTTATGACATTTGTGTCGGAATTAGCGTCATATTTGCATCGGATATTTTGTCAGTATAAGAGTTTCGGAAATGGCTGAACTTTTTTTTTGAATTTGCAACGGATTTTGCATCAATTTTGAATATAAAAACGTCGCAAATACTTTATTTGTTAGCATCGAATTCAAACGCCGCAAATCTCACGCAAATGACCTAATTTACTAATCCCACGGGCCTCGATTTCATTTTTTTTCCGCATCCTGCTTGTCTCCCCCTCGAGAAATATTTGCGTACATAAGATGTACGCAGCGCTGCGTACATCAGAGGTTATTCTGGGGGTACAGGAGAGTTATATCCGGGTTATACCGGAGGTTACAAGGGGGTATAACCCAGATATAACCCCATTGTACCCCTTGAATAACCCCTGATGTACGCAGAGCTGCGTACATCTTATGTACGCAAATATTTTCCCTCCCCCTCTGCCCAAAAGCGTCGTCTCCCCCTCCCGCGGGACTCCTCTTCTCCCGTTCCCTCTCCCTTTTTCCTCTCCCTCACGAGTTTGCTGGCCTTCGGAAAGAACCTTTACAATACAGTCAACATTAAAGCTAGCTTACAAAAACCAACAAAACTCCCGTAGTTCTCATCCTTCCGCTCCGCTTCAACCAGAATAGGTATGTATCCTATTTTTTTTCTTTAGTTAAGATTGTTTTTACCAAACATTTACCAGAGAATGTATCTTGGTGTATGCTTTTTGCTGATGATATAGTTCTTGTAGATAATACTAGAGAGAGTTCTTGAAAAACTTCAATTAAGAAGGTCAACCATATAGTTTAAAGAATTTTGTTTCAGTAGATCTAAAACTACATACATTAAATCCAATTTTAGCAGTAGTGGATCTATGGTGGGGTTATAACAATGGATGATTAAGTCATTAAAAGTAATGAGCATTTTAGATATGTCGGGTAAACTGTTGAAAATGATGGTGATATAGATGGCTACGTTATTAGTAAAATTCACGTTGGATGGTTGAAATGAAGGAATGCATAAGACCTATTGTGAGAGTTAAGTTGAATGCATAAGACCAATTATGTTTGGGTGTTTGAGTGACTTTACACTTAGAGAAAGAATTTGAAACAAATATATCCATGAAATGGTTGGAGTAGGTCCCATGGCATACAAGATTAGTGAGTGTCGCCTTAAATGATTTGGTCATATCATGCGTTGATTAACTGATGACCCAATTAGGAGAGTAGATGTTTCAGATTTGATTTATTTTATGAAAGGTAGATGTTTCAGATTTGACACTCAATAAGACACAATTGAGAAAAAGGAATCATTTGGTCAAACCCACTTAAATTTTCATACACCTGAACTTAAACTTTCATATTTATTTCGCCAAGTCTTTCCTTTTTAATTTTTGTAGTATAGTTGCACTGATTTGTAGAACTACATGTATGTTGCAGATGAATATTCATACTTTAAGTGTTTGGATGTATAACAGATTATATACATGACAAAAATGACTCACATATGAGTTCTTGAATGGCATTGACGAATTTGTGTAGGTGGCACAACTGTTCATATGTCGTTCTGAGGGTAATTTTTGATGTCCTTACGCAAAGCACAAAAATCAAGCACTTTTGCCACCCGAAGTAGTTAAGTTGGAGCTTTACCGCAATGGATTCAAATCTAATTATTGGTACTTTACTGCACATGGTGAGCAAGAACTTGAAGTTCAGTTCAATTGTGGATGCGCCTCGACAAGTTATACCCCCCTACAAAGGAATTTGGTCCTGACACATATGAAGAAATGGTTGAAGATAGTCAGAGAGCTCAATTATTGGGAGCGTTCAACACGAACCTGAAATACCAAATAACGAATAACGAAAGTTCTATGACTTACTTAACGCTTCACAACAACCTTTATGGGATGGTTGCATTGCACATACAGAGTTATCAGTAATGCTAACTATGTTGACCATCAAATCTGATTTTGATATGCTCAGAGAAGCATTCAATTGAATAGCAACTTTATTGAAAGATATGTGTGGATAAATATAAAAGAGGNGAGAGAGAGAGAGAGAGAGAGAGAGAGAGAGAGAGAGAGAGAGAGGAGAGCATAATGACCCACCCTCTTGGGCAAACTTGGGTATTCTCGGGCTTTTTTGGTCTATTTTATATCATTGAAGGGTTGTGTTACAAAGAGAGGGATGACCCCCTGAAAGAAGGAAAAGGGTTCATGATACAAGATATGGTTCTCCTTTTTATAGGAGATAATCATACTATATAAATTTCCTACTTTGGAAGGGTCGTATAAGGTATTTAAGTCTTTTTGAATATATGATATTTTCGTTCGGTAGCCACCTGATGAGTCGGCTAAAACAACATTGGTCAGCTCTTATTACAGGTGGTTGGTCGGCTCTTGTTTGAGATGGTAAGTTGATTATTAATCTTTAATGTCATTTGGGGAAGCTTATACAGAGCTTCAGGTTGTGTTAGTATGATTAAGGCGTTGGAGTTAGACCTTGATCCTGTCATCTTCTTCAAGGCGGTTGGTACGGATGTCTCTGTCTCATGACAGGTTATGGACAACCATTTTTTGTAGCTTGTTCAATTTTGGGTTTTGAAGGCTCTTGCCTTGGTAGACCGACGCTTGACCGAAAATGTGAGGCCTCATGCTTTCCGCTAGAGGATCTTTCATATGTCCTCCTTAATCTAACCATTATATTACCTCGAAATTCACGTTGCCACATTCTTGATGTACAATGCATAATAGTCATATATAAATTAACTAATGAGTAGAAATTTAGATGTTGAACATGAAGTGCTAAAATTTTGATGGTGTAGGCATTACTCCATCTGTAAGAAGTCCTTATTTCTAAAATTTAACTATCTAAAAATAAGACATTTAAGATTAATTCTGATATGAATATTATTGTATTAATTTATATAAATTGAAAGCTATAAATTTAATACAAGTAGTGGTGAGATCATCTGCCAATTTCTGCAGCATTACTTTCACGACACTGCCATAACCATTATATGTAGGTATTTTAATCACTGCTTTTATTTATTTATTTATTTATTTATTTTGACTTTATTTTGGTTATGAAACCTTAATTTATTTTAATTTAATATAAGAAACTTTATATAAAAGTGTTGATTTTAGGTCGATGATATTTGAACAGATTTATTATTTATCATAGTTTCATTCATTTATATAGTATTTATAATTAAATTTTATGCATATTCATATGTAATATAAATAAAATTTGCTCATCATTTTAGGCTTACAACCTTAATGTCCTTAGTTATTCTAATGTTATGATATATTAACATTTATAATATATAACAATGTAGTGCCTAATAGATACAGGACATGTATAAATTTTTATACCTAATTTCATATATGTTAGTTCACATTTAGCATTTAATAAGACATCTCTTACACATGTATGTATCATATTAATGTAAAATTCTTTCATAAACATTTCTTAGTAAACACTTTAAACATGTTTGTTTTGTTAGGTTCAAGTTAATTGTGGTATAGGCTTCTCAAGTTCAGGTGAGGTTTTTAGTTTGTTTAATAAATGGGCCGACCTCGAGTCATATAGGTTTGGGTCATGCGAAATTTAGGTCAAACATGAACCTGAATCGTTAAGCTAAATCGATTGTTGGTTTTATTTTTTTTTCACCAAACATGTTTTAAATATTTTAAATTTATTTGAATAATAAAAAAGATGTCAAAAATTAATATACTATCCCAATAGATAGAAAGATCTGCGTTTTAAACTAACAAAATATTTCTCCTACCTGACCCAAAGGCTAGATAAGGTTTATATTAGTCTCGGTTACTAACTTTCTATAAGAGCTAGTTCCTAAAGTTAATTATATATTAAGAGACATGATCTCTTAAGAAAACTCAATTACGGGTTTGTTGGGGGCAGTTGCAGCTTATCAATAAGTTGTTGTGCAGCAGTTGTGGCAGAAAGCTTTTGCATATAGTTGGATGTTTGTTTGTTTTTTTGCAATTTGAAAGCAGCTGTGCTGCTGCAGCTATTTCTAGATAAATGAGCATTTTGCCCTTGTATTGTAATGTTTTTTTTTTTATAATAAAATTGTTCATAATAGCTCATCTCATATTTGAAAGTAAATATACAGTTCAAATATTACAAAATAAAAATGAACACCTCACTAAATAATGAGTAGCATGACTATTAAAATAATAAAAAAAACTACTTAAATAACTATTAATAATATGATAATATTATTTTTAAATTGCTGCCGATATATGTCACGAGGTAAGTCGTCCTTCAGGGAAACTCTCCACGCTAGATTATTCTCGGCTGTGGAATCCTCCAATCCATATGTCTACCTAAAGAAGTCACAATTTTTTGTTCTCCTCATTGAATACCTATAAAGATGTCTCTCATAGCTATTTAGCTACCGCCAAGTAAGCAGAGAATATTGTAGTCCACAGTAGCAATGCAATTCTCTAGAGGTACCAGAAATCCTTGAGCTCAGCATTCCTGAAGGCTTAAAAACAGATATCGNGAAAGAGCAAGAAGAACCCATAAAACTCAGGATAGATAGCGCCAACAAAACAAAGAGAGATCCTCAAAGAACCAACTANATATATATATATATATATATATATATATATATATATATATATATATATATATATATAGTGCATGAATTATTTTGTAAAGTGCATGAATGTTGAGCAGCAGAAATTATCAGGCCAGTCAATGTACACATTACCAACATAAAAATGCACATACCGAAGCACACTAAACATTAACAATCCTCTACGAAGAAATAGCCATCGAGCAAGAGAAAAAGAAAGAGCAAGAAGAACCCATAAAACTCAGGATAGATAGCGCCAACAAAACAAAGAGAGATCCTCAAAGAACCAACTAACTAACTAACTAACTAATTAATCAATCAGCTCTCTCATGATCCATGGCGCTATCCCTCCTGAGCTTTAATGGTTCTCCCATACTTGTGTACAGCAAACGAAGCAGAGCTTCTTCTGCGCAAAGGCTTGCATTGGCTGTGAAGCCAAAATGCCATATTTATAGCAGCTGGTGGCAAGATGGTCCGATGGAGTCTTTGACTGAGAAAAGAGGGAGCNAATCAATCAGCTCTCTCATGATCCATGGCGCTATCCCTCCTGAGCTTTAATGGTTCTCCCATACTTGTGTACTGCAAACGAAGCAGAGCTTCTTCTGGGCAAAGGCTTGCATTGGCTGTGAAGCCAAGATGCCATATTTATAGCAGCTGGTGGCAAGATGGGAGTCTTTGACTGAGAAAAGAGGGAGATGGAGTTCCTCTCTTCTTAATTCCTACGCCTCATTTTAATACTAGGAAAAGGTGTTGGGAGTCCATGAGGAGTACGGTTGCCCATGCCTATCCCTATAAGAGGAAACCGTAGAAAAGAGTTTTTATCTTTACTATATGGAGAAAGATGTTATTAACTTGATGTGTAACTTGGTAGATTCCTATGAGCTGAAAATTTTATGTATATATATTTAATGGATGTTGAGTTGAGTGTAGTAAATATTTAATAATTTTATGTATATGTAAAGTATTTTGTGCATGGGAAAAATGTCATGATGATTCATTAGTTTTTTACATGCAGTCATTTTAATTCAAGTCTGAGAATATCAAATTCGCTACCATATTCTGTCAACATGGACTAAAATGGTCTCTGAGAAAAATTTAAGGACTAACTTGATGTTTTTATGGGCTTTGAGATTAAAATAGCCCCTTTTATAAATGATTAGGGACTATTTTGAGACTAAACTCTATTGTGTACATAATTATTTTGAAAACTATTCTTAATGGACACATAGAAAATGGTTAATAAATACATGAATTCAATGCATCAATGCATATAGGAGTATCATGTCGCGTCGCACTTTCGAGCGTTTGAAAAAAAATTGTGTTTCGTCTGCTTTTCTAAAAAAATAGGGTAAGAAATAGTGTCCTGCAACTTGATCTGGCTAAGTGTGGAGGTTGGCAGAAACCCGTAATATGACTTTTTGAAATTAAAATATACTTGTTATAGTCACAACATTTTTTTGAAGTCAATTTTCATGTGCAACTACTTTACAACTGTATCTTCAAATAGCTACTGTGCCAAAAATAATAGCTTAGCTTATGAGTGAAATGGACTAACATTACGAAATAGATCTGGGTTTGAGTGAACGTTGGTTTGGGAAGGGGGTTGATGGGAGTTATGATGGGGAGGTGGGTTTTACCAAAAGTAGGTAAAAGAATTGAAGTTCCAACAATCATTTCAGCTCTGGTGTTTTGTGATTGAGGAAAGTTGTGGGGTCTCTTAATTTCTCTCATGTTAAAGTTTTTGGCCATTATTCTTGGCTTTTGTGGCTCGTATAGGCCTAGCAGGGGTATTTTNCCTAATTTACTAATCCCACGGGCCTCGATTTCATTTTTTTTCCGCATCCTGCTTGTCTCCCCCTCGAGAAATATTTGCGTACATAAGATGTACGCAGCGCTGCGTACATCAGAGGTTATTCTGGGGGTACAGGAGAGTTATATCCGGGTTATACCGGAGGTTACAAGGGGGTATAACCCAGATATAACCCCATTGTACCCCTTGAATAACCCCTGATGTACGCAGAGCTGCGTACATCTTATGTACGCAAATATTTTCCNATATATATATATATATATATATATATATCAAAAGTTGTGGATTTAATAAACATGTCCATTTGAACTGCATGCTTTAGAATTTTTTTTGTAACTTGTTAAGATAAGGCTGAATTTTCTTAGATGTTTTTCTTGATTTGTATATCTTTCATAAAAATGTTTGAAATTATTTGGGGTTTAGTTTTGATTTAAGAAATTATAATGGCTATTGGTCATCAACTCATGCACCACTTTATAATTTTTTTTGCTTAAGACTCTTCATAAATTAACTTCCTTAAGTGGCTAGCCACCTTGAATTCTCCTCTCTTGTCAGTGTTATCTTGAGGCTTCTCCTTGCACAAAGGCCACAAGGATGTAATTATATTATTGCTCATTTTTGCACTAAAGCCTTACATCTTTCTGGTTTTCGATGGCAAGATGATAAAATTGAGGAAAAACTATTTAGCAATAATTACAGCATCATTTGTGTTTGACTTTTCTTTGCATCCTTGATTTGACTATTCTCCATCTAGATGAGTTGGTAAGGCTTGTTCTCCTAAAGCTCAAAACTTATCCCTTTACAATCCTTTTTTTTTTTTAAGTTTGGCTTCAAGGTCTTTAAAACTAAGTTAGAAACTAGTTCTTTTCTTTGAGAGGCTGTGAAAGTACAAGATTTTGATAAATTAAAAAAAAAAAAAAAAGAGAAAGGTCCATATGAGTTATTATTTTAACATTATTACTTCTAAAAGAAACACTCGCTTAATCATAAGGATAGCCCATTTTAAAATAAATCATCTGTTATGAATATTGAAGCCATCATATGATTTATCTATCGTTTAGGGACTTTGCTTTTGTTAGTTGTCTTCTTGTTAGTAATTGGCCCCAATTTTCTTGTCCTAATTCAAGGTAAACTTTTCACCAACCCAAATCTTGTTAGATGCTTCATTTCTAATTATTTCATTTTATTTTCATGTCCCTTTAATTACTAACCACCTTGTGCTTGGTGGTGAGGCCAACTCTTAGCCACCGAATTGTGGTGTTTATGTCATCAACTTTTCCTATAGAGGTTCAATTCTAATACTTGCACCTCAATAAATATTGTTATTCCTCTGGAGCAAATTATGTTTTTCATATTTCTTTTCTCATTCATCTAAGCATTTAGAAATGAACAAGAAACTCGACAAATAAATAAACACTCATATTCTCCTAATTTCACTTTAAGATAAAACCTACACTCAAATTAGGCTCAAAAGCATTACTAACTATTAACTAGCTTTATTTGCATTCAACTAGATAAGCTTTAAAATCACCCAATGCCTTCAGCCATCTACCGCCTTGCTCACCGTAGATTGAGACTCTATCAATCATGTTGACCAAAAATTCCTTTTCATACCTAGATATTTAGATTTTAAGCTCACATATGAAAACTCAAAAATTAAACTACAAGAAGAAAAAGTTTTTTCTAAGAATTTCAACTATTCACAAAGTATTGTTGAGTGGCTACTCTCAATTGAAATCTCCTGAGGCTCTACCCAAGAGAGCTCGTCAAAGATTCTCACTCCCCTTCTCAAAACTCTCATGATTTTCTTTTAGTAGAGAGTCGGCAAACCCACATTTTTACCATACAAATGATTACAATAAAATAGTTTATCAACATGTCATTTTATTTTCTAAAGCTCATCATGCATGCGTCATTTACTTTAGCCTCTACCACTAAATAAAAGCTTCTTGCTCTGCAGGGCCGGTTAGCCCCCACATGTAAACTCAATCGCCTGTTGAAATTTTTCCTCAATTACTTCATGCCAAATAATGATTACCATTTTAATATTGCAAGTCTACTGCACGCACACAGCACACTCGCAATGTCTCTCGACATGCATGACATATTTATATGTAGCAATTATTAATGTTAATGCTGAAGTAATTGAACTTATTGCAATTAGCAAGATGTTAGTTTGGCGCATCATGACATTGGAAGCTAATATGTTTTCCCGTGCAATGGAGTTCAATATTGTCAAAGCCAGTTTGGAATGATAAATTTTCTTTATTAATTAATGTTATTGACATCAAAACAAACAAAATAGATATAAATCTGTTAATTAAACAATTAAATTAATCTTATTAATTTAAATTAGTTAATTGAAAACTTAATTATAACTTTTAAGTTCATTAATAAAAGTTTTTATTTTTTATTTAATTTTTATAGGTGGAAGTTATTTTCAACTGTCTTGATAAATTACTAATTATTTATTTTTTTAGATGTTTAATTGCATTAATTATGGCTAAATTTATGTTAAGATAAATGTATTAATGTATCCTGAAAGTATGTCAGTGTTGATCCTGAGAAGATCTAACGACCAAAAGAAAGAATGTGCAATAGAAGATGGCTCATTGATAGAAGACCAAGAGGCTTACTTATTCGACGGATGAAACCATCTGAACTAATGCTAATAAGGCCAAAGCGGACCGAGCCACGAAAGATGATCGAATGATCAGAATCTGAGCCTTACAATTAGGAACAAGGCAAAGAGACGTGTAAGCCAACCGACACGAAGAAGATGACTTGAGGGAAGATCCGACTCAACATCTTCAATCACACCAAGGTTATACAAAAGCTCCACTTCTATTATCAGAGGAGTCAATAACCTGAAAAACTTAGCCGACCGAGCCAATCTTGCGACTCGAAGTCAATTGATCTCAGCTGACGGGCAACACCAACTATGCATTGCCGGTCAAGCTGGCCCTGCAGCGTCGAGGTTATACAAGCTCAGTCAAACAATCCAGAAAGCAACCAAGCGATCATCGATTATATGGAAAATACCATGTGCAACCTCCACTAAATATAAACAAAAACGCAACATCATCATATTGTACTATATTTCTTATAAATAGAGGGATCATTTCATGAATATGACACGACGTATTACCGTTCATTAAATTTCACTCGTCTCTCCGTCACTTTCTCTCTCATTTCTTACGCTGTATTCTTTGGGGTATGACTCACGGATAAATCAAGTTTCAACAAATAAGATATCTCAAGCTTTATAATTTTACTTAAATTTAAGTGTATTTAACATCTACCATACTTTTTAAAATTTATCCAACATAGAATTTATTAAATCCACTTCTAAAAAAATTTACTAAATGCTACCTCAATGAACTGCTCCTGGTGCTGTTCAAGCATTTTGGACAAGAATACTGATTAAATTATCTTTGATGCTGAAGCTTGCAACTTCAACTCTCTTTCTCAAACATGACTGCAATAAGCCGAGTCCACCAAAAGTCAACAATTCCTCTGTTAGTTGATAATTAAAATCAAAATTGATTTTGCCTTCTTTAAACAAACAAAAGAAAATAAATCCTAGCCGTTCAAATAAAGACACATGAGGCTGCGTACGCACATTCTAAGCTTGACAATTGAATGAATACAAAAAATAGATTTCGTTAGGAATCAGAGGATACGTGGGATGAATAATCTAAGTTGTTAGGGGCTGCTGGCAATTATTTTATTGGTGGGTGACGTGCCAAACACTTGGAATTCGAATTATTTAGTTGAGATGTATAGTTATATTATTTATGGCTAAATTTATGTCAAGATATATGTAATTAGATGTCTTAATCGTATAAGCCTTTAAATCCTTGAACAAATAGCTAACAATTTTACTTAAATTTAGGTGTATTTTAACATCTACTGTACAAATTACTAAATACTCTTTTAAAGAATTTACTAAATACTGCCTCAGATAAAATAGTACAATTAAGCAATAATTATTCATATTGATGGGATCTTATGCCGAAGTTATGAAGAGATTAGATTTGTCAAATATATTAAAGTTTTGTCTAGCAATGGATGTCACTATCATTATTAGCCGCATTCATTATTTGAACATCGTCGCTCGAATACAGGCGCTAGGACCAATCGCCTATTAGTCATCTCCCAATTATTATCTTCGAACTTAGATTGTCATCGTCCAACATCTACCATCGTTTAATCGTCTTCATCAGCGTTCATTTCTCCTTTAACATTCTCTTCTATAATCATAAGAGGCTAAGCTATTATTCTATACATTAAAATCCTATCATTTTAAATTATGAGGGAAAGCATGTTTTATTATTTTACCAGCAATATCACATGCGTCTTTTTTTTTAATTTAAAAAAAGTTTTTGTTTCTTACAATCATTTTTTTATCTATTGCATTAAGTTTTCGTGCAAAGTTAAAATATTATTATCATGTTGAATCTATTTTTGTCTCAAAGACACATTACATCAGTAGATGGAATTAGCGTATGATATTTGCGTCTTCAGATATTTTCAATGCAAATATTAATGTTGGATTTGCGGCTAGTGAGCGATGAAAAATAAATTTGACATTTGTGTCGGAATTAGCGTCATATTTGCATCGGATATTTCGTCTGTATAAGGGTTTTGGAAATGGCAGAACTTTTTTTAAATTTGCAACGGATTTTGCATAAAAAAACATCGTAAATACTTTATTTGTTAGCATCGAATTCAACCGACGAAAATCTCACGCAAAGGACCTAATTTACTAATCCCGTGGGCCTCGATTTCATTTTTTCTCCGCATCCTGCTTGTCTCCCCCTCTGCCCAAAAGCGTCGTCTCCCCCTCCCGCGGGACTCCTCTTCTCCCGTTCCCTCTCTTGTTTTCCTCTCCCTCATGGGTTTGCTGACCTTCGGAAAGAACCTTTACAATACAGTCAACATTAGAGCTAGCTTACAGAGACCAACAAAACTCCCGTAGTTCTCATCCTTCCGCCGCACTTCAACCAGAATAGGTATGTATCCTTATTTTTTGCTTTAGTTAAGAATGTTCGTACCAAACATTTACATGAGAATGTACCTTGGTGTATGCTTTTTGTTGATGATATAGTTCTTGTAGATAACACTAGAGAGAGTTCTTGAAAAACTTCAATTAAGAAGATCAACCATATAGTTTAAAGGATTTTGTTTGAGTAGATCTAAAACTACATACATTAAATCCAATTTTAGCAGTAATGGATCTATGGTGGGGTTATAACAATGGATGATTAAGCCATTAAAAGTAATGAGCATTTCAGATATGTCGGGTAAACTGTTGAAAACGATGGTGATATAGATGGCTACATTATTAGTAAAATTCACGTTGGATGGTTGAAATGAAGGAATGCATAAGTCCTATTGTGAGAGTTAAGTTGAATGCATAAGACCAATTATGTTTGGGTGTATGAGTGACTTTACACCTAGAGAAAAAATTTGAAACGAATATATCCATGAAACGGTTGGAGTAGGTCACATGGCATACAAGATTAGAGAGTGTCGCCTCAAATGATTTGGTCATATCATGCGTTGACTAACTGATGACCCAATTAGGAGAGTAGATGTTTCAGATTTGATTTCTTTTATGAAAGGTAGATGTTTCAGATTTGACACTCAATAAGGCACAATTGAGAAAAAGGATTCATTTGGTCAAACCCACTTAAATTTTCATACACCTGAACCTAAATTTTCATATTTATTTCGCCAAGTTTTTCCTTTTTAAGTTTTGTAGTATAGTTGCATTGATTTGTAGAACTACATGTATGTTGCAGATGAATATTCATACTTTAAGTGTTTGGATGTATAACATATTATATACAGGAAGAAAAGGACTCACATATGAGTTCTTGAATGGCGTTGACGAATTTGTGTAGGTGGCTTCACAACTGTTCATATGTCGTTATGAGGGTAAGTTTTTATGTCCTTACGCAAAGCACAAAAATCAAGCACTTTTGCCACCCGAAGTAGTTAAGTTGGAGCTTTACCGCAAGGGATTCAAATCTAATTATTGGTACTTGACTGCACATGGTGAGCAAGAACCTGAAGTTCAGTTCAATCTTGGATGCACCTCGACAAGTTATGCCCCCTACAAATGAATTTGATCCTGACACATGAAGAAATGGTTGAAGATGGTCAAAGAGCTCAATTATTGGGAGCGTTCAACACGAACCTGAAATACCAAATAACGAAAGTTCTATGACTTACTTAGCGCTTCACAACAACCTTTATAGGATGGTTGCACTGCACATATAGAGTTATCAGTAGTGCTAAGTATGTTGACCATCAAATCTGATTTTGATATGCTCAAAGAAGCATTCAATCGAGTAGCAACTTTATTAAAAGAGATGTGTGGATAAATAAAAAAGAGGAAGAAGACTTAAAGTTAACATTTATTATTCTACACTTCAGTAAGTAACTTTAGTACATTATGTATCATAAATAGAGATGTGTGGATAAAGTTGGCTATGGAATGAATGGTATGATTTGAGTTGATAGTGCTGGACAATTAAGATTGTCTGTGGGGTTGCTTTCAGTAATGTTGCGACGGGAAGGTGGAGCAGAGTTCGTTACACATAGGAACTAAGGGAGAATTGGTGTTTGTGTGTGTGTGAGTGTGTCTGAGATAGAGATAGAGAGAGAGAGAGAGAGGAGAGCATAATGACCCACCCCTCTTGGGCAAACTTTGGTATTCTCGGGTTGTTTTGGTCTATTTTATATCATTGAAGGTTTGTGTTACAAAGAGAGGGATGACCCCATGAAAGAAGGAAAAGGGTTCATGATACAAGATATGGACCTCCTTTTTATAGGAGATAATCATGCTATATAAATTTCCTACTTTGGAAGGGTGGTATAAGGTATTTAAGTCTTTTTGAATGTCTGATCCTTTCGTTCGATAGCCACCTGATGAGTCGGCTAAAACAACATTGGTCAGCTCTTATTACAGGTGGTTGGTCAGCTCTTGTTTGAGATGGTCAGTTGATTATTAATCTTTAATGTCATTTGGGGAAGCTTATACAGAGCTTCTGGTTGTGTTAGTATGATTAAGGTGTTGTAGTTAGACTTTGATCATGTCGTTTTCCTCAAGGCGGTTGGTACGGATGTCTCTGTCTCATGACAGGTTCTAGAAAACCGTTTTTTGGAGCTTGTTCAATTTTGGGTCTTGAAGGCTCTTGCCTTGGTAGACTGAAGCTTGACCGAAAATGTGTGGCCTCATGTTTTTCGCTAGAGGATCTTTCATAAGTCCTCCTTAATCTAACCATTATATTACCTCGAAATTCTCGTTGACACATTCTTGATGTACAATGCATAATAGCAATATATAAATCAACTAATGAGTAGAAATTTAGATGTTGAACATGAAGTGCTAAAATTTTGATGCTGTAGGCATTACTCCATCTGTAACAAGTCCTTATTTAAATTAAGACATTTAAGATTAATTCTGATATGAATATTATTACAACAATTTATATAAATAGAAGGCTATAAATTTAATACAAGTAGTGGTGAGATCATCTGTCAATTTCTGCAGCATTACTTTCACGACACTGCCATAACCATTATATGTAGGTATTTTAATCACTGCTTTTATTTATTTATTTATTTTGACTTTATTTTGGCTATGAAACCTTAATTTATTTAAATTTAATATAAGAAACTTTATATAGAAGTGTTGATTTTAGGTCGATGATATTTGTTTCCATTCATTTATATAGTATTTATAATTAAAATTTATGCATATTCATATGTAATATAAATAAAATTTGCTGATCATTTTAGGCTTACAATTACCACATTTTTATTTTTATTTTATAAATATTAAAAATTTATTAGAAGTCTCATGATTGCATGATTTGTTTGATATACTTATCAACCTTAATGTCCTTAGTTGTTCTGATGTTATGATATATTAACATTTTATAATATATAACAATGTAGTGCTTAATAGATACAGGACATGTATAAATTTTTATACCTAATTTCATATATGTTAGTTCACATTTACCATTTAATAAGACATCTCTTACACATGTATGCATCATATTAATATAAAATTCTTTCATAAACATTTCTTAGTAAACACTTTTAAACATGTTTGTTTTGTTAGGTTCGAGTTAATTGTGCTATAGGCTTCTCATGTTTAGTTGAGGTTTTTAGTTTGTTTAATAAATGGGCCGACCTCGAGTCATATAGGTTTGGGTCATGCGAAATTTAGGTCAAACATGAACCTGAATCGTTAAGCTAAATCGATTGTTGGTTTTATTTTTTGTTCACCAAACGTTTTTAAATACTTTAAATTTATTTGAATAATAAAAATGATATCAAAAGTAATATACTATCCCAATAGATAGAAAGATCTGTGTTTTAAACTAACAAAATCTTTCTCCTGCCTGACCCAAAGGCTACTTAAGGTTTATATTAGTATGGGTTACTAACTTTCTATAAGAGCTAGTTCCTAAGGTTAATTATATCTTAAGAGCCATGATCTTTTAAGAAAACTCAATTAATGGTCTGTTGGGGGCAGTTGCAGCTTATCAATAAGTTGTTACACAGCAGTTGTGGCAGGAAGCTTTTGCATATAGTTGGATGTTTGTTTGTTTTTTTGCAATTTGAAAGTAGTTGTGCTGCAGCTATTTCTAGATAAATGAGCATTTTGTCCTTGTATTGTAATGTTTTTTTTAATAATAAAATTATTCATAATAGCTC
Organism: Phalaenopsis hybrid cultivar; assembly: GCA_002079205.1. NCBI lineage: Eukaryota > Viridiplantae > Streptophyta > Magnoliopsida > Asparagales > Orchidaceae > Phalaenopsis > Phalaenopsis hybrid cultivar. Next base: position 29,332 of record JXCR01140700.1, on the reverse strand, counting down.
ATCTCATACTTGAAAGCAAATATACAGTTCAAGTATTACAAAATAAAAATGAACACCTCACTAAACAATGAGTAGCATGACTATTAAAATTAAAAAAAAAACTACTTAAATAACAATCAATCATATGATAATATTATTTTTAAATTGCAGTCGGTGTAGTTCACGAGGTAAGTCGTCATTCATGGAAACTCTCCACGCTAGATACTCTCGGCGGTGGAATCCTCCAATCCATATGTCTACCTAAAGAAGTCACAGTTTTTTGTTCTACTCCTTGAATATCTATAAAGTTGTCTCTCATAACTATTTAGCTACCGCGAAGTAAGCAGAGAATATTGTAGTCCACAGTAACAGTGCAATCTTTTAGAGGTACCAAAAATCCTTGAGCTCATCATTCCTGAAGGCTTAAAAACATATATCATTAGATATAAAGCTAGTAAAAATTAGTAACTGAAGTAATTAATTAAGGTTTTATGCAGCAGTGAGGTATTAAAAAACTCGAAATGCAACAGATCTGTCACTATAAGAAGACATCATGCCTTATAAAAAAAAGAGTTATTTGTTGTCTTTAACCCACGTAATACCGAGATCGTGTCTGTCAGATATGCATATCACCAAAAAAGGGCCATCCAAAAGAACCTTAAAATCTATAACACTAAAAAAGAGAGGAACTTGGTTGCCTTTGTCAGGATTCACGTGTGACCCCAATCGATAGCGACATACAGGCCATCAAGAAGATCCTATAAGGTTAAACGTCTTATCATAGACCTCCAAAACCCATCAAAAAAAGGCATATAATATTATATATATATATATTACCCACAGTTGACTTATCAGTCATCCAATTGGGAGAAAAATACATTTCAAAGGAAATGAAGTACATAATACTAAAAAATTGACACATTAATTATCAAATGCATCTGTATAAAATATGGTTACAATAAACAATAAAAATTTTCATAGGCTCTATATGCTGATGAGTCTGCTACTTATGTAGGACAGTGAGAGACTCACTCTACACCCCGTGACTTAGCGGAAGCTTTGAAAACGTCGGAGCATTCCCATGCAAAATAAGTGCCCTTTGATAGTCTTACGCTAGTTTTCACTTTAAATGTAAGCAAAACTCCTTTAGATCAAAAGCATTCTCGGATGTAATTAACCAAATGAGATATGTCCCCTTGAGAGGACTCTAGAACCCAGAATAGGTACACACACTTGAATCTCTAGTTGTGGGTAGCTTTCGTATGCATTCTTTCTCAGATATTCGACACAAGCCATTTTGGTCTGATTTTGTGCTGATGTATGCTTTACATATCCTAGTGAGTTTTTTTCACTCAGAAGTTCTCCACATTCTTTCTCTTATTTGTTTTCTCTTGTCGTATGTCATGTTTTTCTAGTTTTTCTCTTCTCCTGATCATTCACATGATTTGAAAGAGAAACTTATTTGAAAAAATGAACGACGGAAAAACTGTCAACTCCTCTAACAATAAAAAGAGAAAGAAATAGAAATAGAGATGACATGCACAAATTGATAGTTTTGATGCACGTTTTGAAAAAGCAGCGCACGACACGCAAAAACAATGCAAATGCGAACAACACGCATATGACAAAGAGGTCTAATCGTTTGTGTTTATAAAGCCATCTCAACCTAAAACCTTCATGGGAGGGTAGTTGACGGGGTGAAGGAGACGTCGCTACAAGGCTACAGACGGCTGCTTTCTTTTGCCCAAAACAAATAAATTCCACTGGTGAAAATCTTTGCAGAGTATGGAACGTGAAAGTTGTAGAACTTTCCATTATTTACATCTAAAGGAAGGATTATGTTCTCCTCCGCCATGGGAACGAAATCCCCAGTACAACAACCCCGAGTGTTAGGATTTTGTGCTAGAAATGAAAAGGATGGGCTTTTCTCGTAGGAATCATGGGGGAATCACTAAAATTCCTTAACCTATGGAGGTTTCCTCTTGGAACAGCAAAAATTCTAACCTAGCTTCTCTAATACCCAGAACTAGGGGCCCTAATGGAAGGAAGAACAGCGATTTAAGGAGCCTCACGAAGTAACATCTCTTGGTGGTAGGAGAGATGACAAAGTTATTGTGAGGTTCGCTCCACTCCTTTTCCAAAAACATAAACCAAACCCAATTCTAGACCATCAAACTAATACTATTTCCTGCTTTTCTTTCTCATCAACCTCTACATCTAAAATTTTACAAGGCTGAAAAAGAAAATTTCCATCGCCTATTCCACTTACAACAAAAATATTAATGCCTCAAACAAAATAAAATATACAGAGAGTGATACTTTTGAACTAATGAGATATTTAGTATGGTTAATTTGTAAATATTTAAATGTGAGTGTTAATAATATAAATCTATATATTATAGATAGAAACATAAGATGTGAATCTGTTAAAGAAGAAGTTAATGTGCAAAAAATTGCAGCGATTATAAAAAAAAATTAAAAAAAATCAAGCCTTAACTTTCTAGCAACAATCACACATAATCATAATGCCGACCAAAAAATAAATAAATAAAAAATTACGGCAGTAGCCTGCTTCCCTAAACGCACCCTAACTCTAGGAACAGAAGCTGTAGCCGCCCTCTCGCACGCGGAGGAGCACAAAAAGCCATACCTGACTTCTCTACGAAACTGTTTCAAATTTACAAAAAATACCCCTATGTTCTGACGCTACTGCCGGGACCGACCTTGCTTTTTGAGTCTCCCGGCTTCTGGCAAGCTTACTAATGCGAGCCATAGACTGCGCGAAAGTGACGGGCCCTCCCCCTCCAGCTACGACGCTAATGTTATTACACGCCCGGCTCAAATTTTGCACGAAACACCCCCTTTATTCTTCATTTTTCATTTGAAGAAAGATATTCGACTTATAATTTAGTTATATAAAGCCCAAAATTTCAAATATATTTCCTTCATCTCTTTCACTGTAACTCTGTCACAAGATTATTGTTGGAAATGGTTGTGAAAATAATGAATTCAGGAGATCAGAAACTACAATAATTCCAAGAAGATTATTTTAGTTGCCTAAAAATACTTCTTTGAATGCTTAAATTCAATAATTAGAAGCAAAACTATTAAATTTGAGATTGTTCAGGAATCACGAGAAAATATTACATGTGACGACCACACGTCTGAATAAGTCATCATGTGATACATGACAACCTGGTTAAACATGGACCGTCATCGAACTTGTGGTCCATTGCACATAATGTTTTCTCATTAATCATATCGAAGAAATAGAGTGTAAATAAGGAGAGAGAGGAAGAGAGACTAACGATAGTAAATAATGTGATTCCTACATTAAATGCTTCATCTATTTATAAAAAATGTACTAGAGTAGTGATACTATATTTTTACCCTTACTTATAAAGGGTTTGTGTTGGGGTATTTCTAGTATTTTATAAGAGATAACTTATCGCCTCATTATCTTCTAGCTCAGCCGATTGATTTGCCTCAATTGGGTCAGCTCAGTCAAGTGAGAATTGTTGATAGGGTTTTGTGGTTGATTTAGAAGTCTGGTTGGTCACAATCGGCGATAAGGAGTATTTAGATCTTTGTTGGATGATCGAGGTCCAATGGATCAGCTTTCCTGCAGTTGATGTTTCAGTTGTTCTTTTGTTTCGTTTCTAATCGAATGACTTATACTTCGATCACTTGGTCCTCCTTTCAACTTCCTTTCGGCACAGTTGGGTTTAACCTAGTTGATTTGGCTCGTTCAGTTAGGCGGGCATCACGTATGATCTCTTTACAATGGATCTACTGCCATCATATTCTTCTATTTCGAACAGTTAGATCTCTGTAAGTAGAAACTTTTTTGATGTACATATTGTAGTTCTTCAATTCTCTTATTTCTAATTGAAAGCAACATTGCTATAAGAATAAAGAAATAAATGCAAAAATTAAATTTCATTCAAAATTATTTAATAACTCCTTTGATTTCAGAGCTTATGATTTCTATAAATAGAGTGATAGGACTCCTACACACACCAACTTTATTCGGTTTGTTTTTTAGCTTGTCAACTCTCTTATCTTTGGGCGTTACAACGTATAAATTAATGAAAATGCATGCTCACATTCGCACCAAAAATCTCAGTCGCTCTGTCTTCGAGAAATTAAAAGGATGGGAACACCTAAAGGGAGAGAAGAGGATACAAAGGCTTCAAACAAGTGGTTGTTGGAAATGGTCAAAATACAAAAATCACACAAGTTGGAAATCATATTCTCCTGACACCAGATGGTAAGTTTAAACTCTAACATATTTTCAAAGTTCTTAAACGTTGACATTGATACATGTTGGAGGATATGTGGTGGTAAAGTGATTACTTATTGTCTTAGTTTTGCACAAAAAACCATCACACGCTCAAATAATTAAGTGGAAGTACGAGAAATCACCTCAAATTTTTATGTGAAAAACCCTACAAAAAGGGGGAAAATCATGTGGCTTAGCCCGGTTGAAATAATTCATTATGAATATTGAGTACATATGTTCATTCTTCTCCCAAATTTGGAAAGATGGAGTTATAAAGGTGATCATTGTAAATGAATAATATTAGCTTTTTGATAATAGTCATAGTCTACTTATAATGAATGTAATTCTCGATGGCAGCAGGTTGTAAGGGTCATAGTCGATTGTTATGAAGTAGTTTTCCGTCATGAATGTTGTCGACGACAGGCTCTGACACCAACTCATCATATAGGTAGTAGTTTAAATCCTTGGTAGGACATATAATTGTCAAATGGCTTTATTCGTCCACAGAATTAAGCCAAAGTAGAAAGTTGAAGAAACCTTGAGCCATGTAGGTCATAGTGGAGAGTTATGATGGTGTTTGTAGGCTGCATAGGAATGAGTCGAAAGCTACACAAGCGGTTAGTTGTGTGGGTGATAGTTGGTCACAAATGTCGTAATGGTTTGTTGTGATGTCGCACATAAACTGCAAAGGTCAGAGTAGGGGTTGCATAAATTGTGGACCACATAGGCCGTAGTAAGTCACATAGATAGTAGTGGTGAGTTGTGATAATATTCGTAGGTTGCGATGGTCAGAGTCGGGATTCACACAAGTTATGAAGGTTTGAATAACTTCTAATCAATGTTTGAATGTTTCTTGCTCAAAACATTACCTCGAGATCCTTGTCATTTTTGAAGATTCATACTGAATGATGGAAATTTATTAATGGTGAATCATGCATATTGATATATCTACCAATAAACTTATAAAAGATAATAATTGTCAAGTTATCTTTAGTGTTATTAAGTTTCAAATACAGGATTTAGCGACCAAGAAAACTCTCCTCACTGGAATAGCTGATCAAGGATTGTAATCTATCACTGCTCTCACCACTATTAAAAGCTTAAAAATATAGCACCAAAAATTGGAGTATTCACAAAATAAAATCATCTCATGGATCTGAAACTCTAATCCTCAACCCAAAATACCTTAAGCTACTCAACCATGTCATGAATGTTATCGAAATAAAATTCATAAGCTATGTTTCTCCTATAGTTCTACCACATATGGTATTTTAAACAAACTTCATTCAGACAAAAATTGGAGTGTTCACAAAATAAAATTCATAAGCTATGTTTCTCCTATAGTTCTAAACAAATCAACTATTTTGGCTGATTTGTCGGTATATACTTTTAAGACATAAATCCAAAAACTACTTGTTACTTTATTACTTTTCATACAAGCAATGTAGTTGGGTTAATTTAAGAAGTGGTTTTTGATTTGTCTTCATACACGAGTCAGAGATAGTGCAATTTTGAACTTAGTATTTTGAAGTTTTACCTACACTCCACATAAAATCAACAATACTCAAGTCCGACTTTGTAAAATTTCTGACTTTTTTATGTTGTTATATATTCATTACACTACCAAGAACATGGATATATGTTCTACACTCTCTAAATCAGCATATATGAGAGTGCAGGTGGACCTTCAAAATAAAGCATAATGCAAATGGATTGATAGCAAGATACAAAGTAAGGCTTGTTGCTCAAGGTTTCTCACAAAAACAGGGAGTACACTATCAGAAAACTTCATCCCAATTTGTAAATGTCCCACAATCAGCTTGAGTATTGTTTTAGCTGTCACTAAACAATGAAATTCAACTACTAGATATCTCTAATAATTTTTTACTTGGGAAATTTGTTACTATTTTTATGAAACAAATCGTTGGCTTTATAGGCACTCACTATCCTCAATATGCATTTAAGTTTTAAAATACTATATATGAACTTAAAAAAGTGTCTATAAAGTGGTACTCCACGTTCTTTAATTTTTTTTTGTATAATAAAAAATTTACTCTAAGAACTTCTGATCTATCATTACGTATGTATCATCACAACACTGCACATATCTATTTATTTGTATATGTGGATGACATATTAATTACTAGAAACTCTACAACTACCTCGATGCTTTAATTCATATTCTTAGCAAACGAGTTTAATTTTAAAAATTTTAGGTTCAATCTCTTATTTTTTTTGGTTTACAAATACAAAATTCCTTAAAAAAAATATCTTTTAAATCAAACATACAAAATTGAAATGCAAACAACAAAAGATGTTTTAACTCCTCTTTCTACTCATCCCCATTATTTAATAAATGCACCAATACCCATAACAGAACCAAATTTTTATAGACAAATCATAAGGTCACTTCAATATCTATTTGTTACTTGACTAGACATGACTTTTAGTTTAAATTATCCAAGTCAACATATGCACAACCTAACCACATTGCACTATCAACACTTAAAACAACTTCTTAGATATTTAGAAAGCACATACAAGTAAGACCTCCCCATTATTATCGGTCCTCTTTATTTAAGTGGATATGCATTTGCAGACTAGGCTAATAAAAAACTAGCAGAAAATCAACATTTGGATTTTGCATTTATCGTGGACTTAATCTCATTTAGTAGACATTAAAGAAACAATTAACAGTGGCTAGGCCTTCCATAGAGGCAAAATGCAGCCTTTGGCAACTATCACAACAGAAATCGAATGGCTAAGATGACTACTACATGAGCTTACAAACAAACTGACTACCTCTGTTAAAGCTCTATCGCACAATTCGATTTTTCGTGCTCGTTCGAAACACATAGAAGTCGACTATCACTTTCTTTGAGAACATCTAAAGTTAATATGCATACATCTATAATCTCATGAGTGAGGACAACATGCGAACATTTTCACAAAATTGTTGTCGAACAGAAGACCCCAACATCTAACAAGCAAGTTAACAATCAAAACTCTAGATCATTTTAAAGGGGGTTAAAGGGGCTCTCAATCTTTCAATTTCAAATCTTACCTTTGTCTGTGATCATCCTCCTAGTTTTTGTTCTTTGTTTGTTTTTTTCTCTAGAGTCGGCCAGTCATCTTTAGCCGTCAACGGAATCTGTATACTTCGGGCTTCAACTCCACTTAAGAGAGCTAATATATTAGTATATCATATATGTAAAAAGACATATATCCTTATGTAAAATTACATTTGTACTATATATCAGGTCTATAAAAAATATCCTTTGTGAAAAGATGATTATGAGGAACATGGTAATTGAAGCATTCCACAGATCATCTTCAGGCTAGTTTTGCTCATCTTTTAGCTTTCATTCTCTCTTCTTTGTTTTTTTCTTCCTTTTCTTTGTGAGAATATTTCAGCCCATATTAAACAGAGGATTATTCCCCGTTGAGGGAAGGCTCCTGCACCGGCTCTGACAAGTGCATGAAGCCCCCGCCGGGAGAGAGCTCGCAAGAGCAACTCGTAGGGGCATTATAGGAAATCCGCTGATTTTCGCTCATCAAAATCCGTGCAGGGAGATGGTGGTGGGGGCATCGGCTCGGTGATCGACGCTGACTTTACGGCAGTTAAACCGGGTCTAGCACTGGTCCGCCAAAAGCCGACCGAACCGATGTAAACGGGCGCAGGATAATAATTGGGGGGCGTGGTATCGTGCGAGCGGGGATCGCATAGGGATTCGCCGGGCGATCAGAGGAGTTATAAATGCGGCATGTGAGGTGGGGAGACTTGAGGTGCTCTGAAGGCTCGCAGCTCGCTTTCTCTGTCTGCTGCCACATTCGTATCATTAATGACGTGATAAAGTTCAAACTTTTTATCAGCTTTATGAATATGAGTGTGTAGACTGTAGATGCGCAATAATTGGCCTTTTTTTTTTTAGGAAAATCATTTTAGATGAAGATTTTAATTTAATTTCTCATAAGTAATATGCTTGTAGTGTACTCTGAAATGAGGTTACTGTAGATTTCAAGGAAATCCAACTGTTCCGAAGAAAATAAATATGATAGATAACTAAGTAGTCTGCTTATCTGATCGAATGTAGGCGTCTAATCAATCTGAAAGAGTTAGTAGAAGAAGAAAAAGACAATCGATTAATCTAATTTCGAACCAATCCGGCTGAAATAAAATAAATAAACATTTGAGATAACCATCACAAGAAAGCCGGATGAATGAGGTGTTCAACTTTTGGTAGACTGGACCCGAGGAAAGACTTAATTTATCAATATTAACCACCACAAGAAAGTCGGACGAATGAGGTGTTTAACTTTTGGTAAACCGGATAGACAAGACGTGTTATTGTTCATTGTTGTTTGCTCATCTCAGTGTCACTCTCTCATCTTTCTTATGTTATATGTTAAATCTCAGAATAATGTGGTGGAATACACATCTTTTCATTGATATGAATGGGGTTATAAATAACCCTTACAATAATCTTGTAATAGGAAAAATAATAAAAGGAAAATGATATGAAAGGAATGGTATAACACTTAGTATCTCCAATAATTAATTCGCATTAATTGTTAGGAGATATAGGAAATAACGTAAAATAGGAAAATCAAATAATTCTTAATCTAAGGAAATAAATATAAAATAAGAAAGAAAATATCTCCTTATATTAAGGAAATAATTTATTCCTCATAACTTCTTATAGGAATAAATTATTTCTTATTATAATTCTTAACATTATATTTATTGGGGTGTGATTTACAGATAAATTCGGATTCAACACTTAGCATTTAACTTTTTATAATAATTATTTAAAAGTAAGTTTGGATCAATTTTTTCTATGAAACTTAACCTTTGGGTTGAAGTTACTCGAACGTATTCTCCAAACTTTCTTATCTATTGGTGTGTAGAAAATTTTATAGTCAAGGTTTAGAGATTGTTTTATCACTATCTTTCACTAGCTATTTTGTGATTAATGATGTTGTGCATTTGATTATATGAATTTAAAGCATACCTTAGTACTATAACACTCTTAACACCCAATAAAAAAAATTAATATTGTATAACATATTACTAATTTCAGGCTCAATCTAGATCTCTGCAATTAAAGAAACAACGGCTTAACAGTTAACAAGGTTGGTCAACTTTCAAATGATGCTTAACATAAATTTGAGCAAGATTAAATAGTTTTAAGTATTATTTGAGTATAATACACATATAATTCTGATGTCTGTTGGGAGGTTCATAGTGATAGAGTAATAATTTAGTGTGTTTGAATGAAGATTCATCATACACACATATAAAAGAGAAATAAGCAGGAGAAGACACCTAAAAAGGAAAAAAAATAATACGTAGTTTGACCCAGTTGAAATAATCCACTACATAAGTGTGAATACATGGGTCCACTTTCTCCATAATTAGGGAAGACATAGTTATAAAGTTGATATATAATAGTAATTCAACAGTAATGGCGATAACAATACGATAATGCCACTGTTGATGGCTATAAAGGTAGTTGTCTGCATGAATGTTGTAAACGGTGATATTAGTTTCGACTTAACATAGAGTCTATAGTTGAATGTTGTGAAAGCATTTGGCTATGCAGACCATAATAAGCTACTTCAGAAGCATCGAATGGTCATAGAGCCACCATAAGGAGTTGTGGGAGCCATGAGTCACATAGGTTGTATTTGGTCATGTAAGTTGTAGTGTTAAATTGTGATGACATTCTTAAGCTATAGTTAGAAGTCACATGGGCTAGGGACCACATAGATCATAGTTGGTCACTTAGGTTGTAGTGACGAATTACGATGTTGTCTATCGTCCTCAGGGACTGGAGTCAAGAGTTGTATGAGTTGTCAGCCACACAGGTCATAGTTGGTCATGTAGACCATAGTAGTGAGTTGGATGACATTAATAGGACGCGGGGGCCAGAGTATGGAACTATACAAGCTGTGAGCCATGTCGGTCATAGTTGGTCACATAGGTTGTTGTGGAAAGTTGCGATGAAATCCGTAGGTTGCAAGGGCCAGAGTCTGGAGTTGAATGCGTTGTGAGCCATGTGAATCATAGTTGGTCATATGAGTCATAGTGGTGAGTCGTGATGATGTTCCTAGGTTGTTGGGGTGATAGTCGAGAGTTGCATGAGTTGCGATTCATGTAGATCATAGTTGGTCACGTAAGCTATGGTAATTAGTTGTGTGACACTTGTAGGCTGCAGGGGCCAGAGTTGAGAGTTACACAAGATGTGAGTCACGTAAGTCGTAGTTAGTTACATAGGTCATAATGGTAAGTTGAGATGATGTTCATAGGTTGTAGGGTTTAGAGTTAGAACTTGCATGAGTTATATGCCACATAGGTTATAGTTAGTCACATAGGTAATGGAGATTAGTCACAATGTACTTGTGGTGTGTTGTTACACCATCTTAGGGGTGTGTCATTTCAAACATCGAGGTAGCATCATTACAGCATATGCAGGGGCATTGTTACACTGTCTTTCAGGGTGCGTTGTTGCATCGTCTAGTGCTTCATTACTCTGCCTTACACGTCAAGATTCTGTGATGCATTTTGTGATTTCACAAAGAGTTTGGTTGCAATGAGCAGGTGGGGGTCGATGGGAGTCGATGGTGGTCAACAATGAGTGGCGATCGATAGTGGTCAACGATTATAAGAGCAAATGCATTTGTTGTACCTTCGTTGCAGAGCGCGAGAACTCATATATGGTTCCTCTAAGCTTTGGGCTTCCTCTGCTCTAGGGTTTAGCTCCTCCTCCACAATCATGATAGGATATGACTCTATTTATATAATATGGGAGAGCCCTCCCTACAAATAAAAAAGGAATTTTAAACACTGCATCAGATGGACTAGAGAGATTTCTTCAATCAAAAGACATTTAGTGGACGTTTTAATGCCTTAATAATATTGGAATTGTGTAACCTTAAGCTCGTTAGATTTTATATTCTCAAGATGCTCGATTCGACTATAAGTTTTTCATATTTGAAATCCATTTGACATTTCAATCAGGCATGCTAAGCTTCCAAAATTTGGCTTAACAGGTCAATTTAGGCTTGATTTGAACAGATTGGACCAAAATTGGGGTTGTTGTGTTTGTCTCGTCGAACTTGTCAGTTTGACTATATGTTTACGGGAATTAGAATTCTAAATGATTCTTAATTGGATTTAAATATTTCTTGCTCAAAAAATGCTTCAAGATTAAAATTAAAAAATTTTGGCGAAAAATCTAGACATTTTTAGATTTTATAGCAGTGGTAGTTGGTTGCGTGATCTCGCAGATCGCTCCATCACGAGGCTACTATAGATTTTGATATGGTGGTCGTTGGTTGCATGATTTGTGGACGTTTCACATGAATTGTGCCCACGATCTTGAATCCAACGATTCAGACTATGTGGGAAGCGTTGGATCTAGTGATTGGCTTGGTTTTGGGTGTCAAAACCAACTTTTTGTGGATCTTGAGAGTTTTGGAGAAAGTTTGAGCCTATAAATAGGCCAAAACTGGGAGAAATAATTAGAGTCTACCTGTCATGCATTCTTGAGGAAGTCTTTCAGTTTTCCAACCATGCATTTTGGATTGGATTTTGCGTGAAGAAAAATCAGAGTTTTCTCGCTACGTATTCCTTGGGAATTCTTTGTGGATAAAATTTGGAGTATCCCTGCCGTGCATTTCAGGGAGATTCTTCACAGATAAATTTAAGTTTCTCAAATGCGCATTTCATAGGAGATTCTTCATGGAGAAAAAAATTAAACTTTTCTCTTCGCGCATTCCAATGGGAGTACTTCATGGAGAATAGTTCGAGTCTCCCCATTGCCAATTCCAAAGAGGATTCTTCATGTTGCTGGGATATCAATATCTGAAATCACATCCCTCTAAAAATTAATGAAAATACCAGAATTCTGAGAAGATAATACCGATACCATTTGAAAATGAGCTAACCCTTTCTTCAAGTCCATAGAAGACCGAGCTTGCAAAGATCAACCATATATTTGGCAAGAACAAAAAGGATGACTCATTTACTAGAACGTGGAGACTTTGTAGGCTTTTTAAGCGATGATATTGGCTCTTGAAGAAGAGAACGTTAAGCTGCGGATCTCCTGATGATGAGGAGGATGTTGGGTCTATCTCTTCTAAGCAGTCAGTTTGACTGTACCTTTGTTGAAACCAAAGTATTGAATACTTTTTATTCAAAGTTCTAACAATTAGCACTCAAAAAATTCATATTTGTGATTTGTGTCACGCCTCGAGATTCGTGCTAGGAGATGGAATTATTTTTAGGATATCATAGTTATATATAATTAATATAATGATTAACAACAAATTTTATGGATACTCAAACATACTAATCAATCATAAATTTAAACACTTTAAAATAATATAAATGATTTAAATTTGTGATGCTGATTAATGACTTCATTAGTACTAATCAATTAACTAGGCCAAGTTTGATTGATTAATTTTAATGCTTACAAATTTAAATTTACTTTCTTAAATAAAATACATACTTTTCATTTCAATTTGTTTTTAGTCAATTTAGCTTGTTTTTTTTGTAATTTAAAATAAAAAAATTTAAATTTTAAAAAATTTTATTTTATCTTCAATATAAATAAAATGAACCACGAGTGAAGATGTTCATACAAAGAGTTTCTAATTTTCTCTAATATTTCAGATCCCTAAGACATGGAAACATACAAATGATATATATTAATTATACTACACTCATTAATGATTGTTTAAGTTATTTAAATTTAATTATTTTAACGGGCTTTTACATTAATACCACCCAATTTTTTTGTATTTACATATCCAGTATATCTAAACTTTATTTTTTTTTATATACATTTATATCATTGAAAGCTTCCATATCACATAAAAAAAAATATCACAACATTTTTCATTTAATGAAATGATTTTTCTAATTTTTATGATAATGCGCGCAAAAATTGAATTTTTTTTCTACATATATAACACCCAAAACTTTCATATTTATTTATATAAGTACTCAAGTTTTCAAGTACATCACGTTAAAAATATCATTATTATTACCTNTATATATATATATATAATTAATTAATTAAAGAAAAGTTATTTCTTTAAAGTGGCCTGAGGCTATTATACGAGCCTCGGTTATTCCTGTGCGCCAAACAATTCGAGTACCACACCCTCCACCGGGGGAATTGAACTCCAGACCAGAGAGGACTTACAACTGACAAACAGATGTCCGACCAACTGATCTGAGTGCGCGGCGCAATTAAAGAAAAGTTACATACATGCTACTCAATTCTAATATGTTACATATCTAACACCTAAACTTATCTTGCATAAAAATGTATATTTTACTTTTTGAAGGTTGAAATAATAATAGTACTTTTAATGTGATGAAAGATTTTGAGTGTTATAAATACAAAAAAAACAAAGTTTAGGTGTTAGATATTTAAATAGATCGAAATTGAGTGGTATGTATGAAAATACCTCTAAATTAAAATATTTCTATTTGCTCAAATTTAATCACTTCATGTAAATAATAATTTTAAAAGCAAAAATTCATAGTTACTTGAGTTGGGCCGGGCCGACTTTTTATGGTTTTGGTGCAGGGCCGCTTCTTTGGGCCAATTATATCAGGGTTTTACTTCTAAGCATCAATTTGTCAAATTTCGCAGTGCAATTTTCAGGAACCCTAATCTGACTTTGAAACCGAGAGAGAAGAAAGGGAAATTTTCATTTGTAGCACACAAGTCTTATGTTTTTATGCATCTCACACTTATAAAATTTCACATTTACATATATAACACTTTGGTGATTTAAACCTATGCTAGAAAAGATGTATTTTACGTTGAAAATGGATAATAATGTCATTTTTAACATGATATTAAAGATTCGAATGTTATGTGTGTAAATATGAAAGTTTAGATGCGAGACATGTTATTACACAGGAATTGTGTAATATGTTTTAACTATTAAATGATTTTCACTGCAAAATTATTCATTAGATTGTAGTTGGGTTCATATTTGATTGAATGAAAAGAATATATATATATATATATATATATATATATATATTATGTCCCATAGTATTCAAAATGGAGAAAATATTCAGTATTTAATTTCTTAGTGAAATATGTCTAATATTTATTTCACATCAAAATACCCTTATTCACTTTGTATAGGAAGAAGAATGATCTTATATGATTTTAAACTTTGGCTTTCCCCATTGGTTTAATAATTCATTTGTTTGCATTTTTTAGGGTTAACATGACAAGATGATTGCAATGATCAAGCTCAAATTGAAAGTCAATTTAGTGGCAACTTTAGCCAAAACCTTATAAATATGTATCATCATGTTGACATAATTTGTGTGAGGAATCTAGTCATAGCTTCTCATCTAAAGAATGAATTAAGCTAGCTTTGAAAGATGAGCCTATGCTTTATTTCATGAGAACATTTAGAAGTTGATGACAATATGTATTTTAGAAAGCTTCAATAATATCATAAAAAATGTATGCTCCTAACAACAACATTGTTGAAATATTTGGCACGTACGATACAAAAATAGCTCCACAAAAATAATATTTTTTATATACACATTATGACAAAAATACAAAATTTAATATTACAAAAGTAATTGAAGAAGTGTTGATGAAATTCATGGATAAGGCTCAAAATTTGATTATGAATGTTCTTAATCTATTTTAATTATATGTCATTGATAGTGATCATAATGGCGACATTGATATGCACATATGTATTGGTTGAAGCTCAAGATTGGAATGCTAATTATTACCACTTATAAGTAAAATTTTATAAAAAAGTATGGTTGAATGTATATTTTCATTATAGACTCAACTAGAAATGGCGATGCATTAAAAATTATCCATAAAATAAATAATGGTTTTGTGATACCACCATTATTGTAGTTGAACCGTGGTCGTAAAAAATGTCATCAAAGGGGAGAAGAATGCAGTTGATGTTTCAACAAGTAATTTCTTATCAAACATAAATCTTGATGCATTTTTATGGAGGATTTTTAAAATTTTAAATTTAAGATCACCTGGAGTCTTTAATTCAGCAAGCTTATAGTCAAACTAACCGTGTTGACAAGACGAACTTAATGATACTAAAAGTGGTTCAATCAAAGTTCAATAAAAATCATATCAAGAATATATTTAAATATTTTGGATCTTCAATTAAAGCATGAAATGAATTCCAAATTTAATATATTTATAGTTAAATTCAGTGTTTCAATTAGAGGAATCCAACGACCCTAAGCTCGCTTAACTTTAAAATCATTAATACTCTCAAGTCATTAAAAAAACTCTTATGATTAAGGAGGAACAATATGGGCATTCAGGAGGTTGGAAAAGTTATCTGCGAAAAAGCTAAAATTACAAACCCCTCTCTTCACTTGAGGGGGGAGAATAAGAGGAGAAGATTCTAGAGGTTGTTATGGAATAAGACTAGAAGATAACCACCGCCCTCCACTATCAACTATCATCGATCACTGCCAGTCGGCCACTGCAGACCAGCTCTTACCGCCCTTGCTCACTGCCATCGACAACCACTGCTTGCTAACTCCGTATCCCAAGAACAAAAGAAATGCATAGAACCATATTGATGATATGGTGATAATGTCCTAGTTACCAACTACTATCAATCACCGCCCATCAGTCGTTATTGACCACCGCTAAACACCCTTGCTTGCCATCGTTGGTGATCCCTGCTAGCCAACATCATATCCCAAATATGACTATAATGCATAACATCGTATTATAAACCCAACGATAACTTCCTACCTTTGAAAATGCCCATCATTGTTGACCATCCTCATTGTCGTTGGTGTCCCTTACTTGCTAACATCATATCGCAAGTATGATCACAACATATAATGTTTCATTGAAGATTATATGTTTTATAACTATTTGCTTTTTTTTCCTTGTCATTGTTACAACATTATAATTATATTTGATGCAATGAATTATTTGATTTAATAGAATTGTTGAAATAATGTTCTTGGTTGGTTATACTAAACAACATAATGCTTGTGTCGTTAGTTTATTTATGTTAAATTCTAGAGTTTCAACGATGAGTCAAACGTGTTCGTACTAATCTATAAAATTTGAAAATATTAC
Source organism: Phalaenopsis hybrid cultivar (assembly GCA_002079205.1). Taxonomy (NCBI): domain Eukaryota; kingdom Viridiplantae; phylum Streptophyta; class Magnoliopsida; order Asparagales; family Orchidaceae; genus Phalaenopsis; species Phalaenopsis hybrid cultivar. Next base: position 12,934 of record JXCR01140700.1, on the reverse strand, counting down.
AAACAGCGCCCTTCCCATCGTCTTCTATAAAAGGCAGACTGTAGTCTCCTTGCCCTCACTTCGCTATCTTTCAAATCCCAGAGAAAAGCCGAGGATTCTCTTCGGAGGGTTCTCTCTTTCCTGGTCGGAAGCTATACGCCGTCCATCCTCGTTGCATTTAACAATTTCTTGTAATTTCTCGAGGGGCATTGAAGGTTAGTAGGTAACGCAGAGAGCTGGGCTTTCTGTTGAAATCGTTCATCAATCTGCGCGGGAATTTGTTAATTCGGGAAACTTGTTACGATCTAAATCGGTTCAGTGATATGATTTTATTTTATGGATCCTTTTAAATCCTAGTTCTTAGATATTCCTTCACATGGTAAATGTGCCGGTCGTGATGGCTTACTAAATGTAGGTTAGAAGGTTGCTATAAGTTGATAATTTTGTTCCATGGATGTTTGTTTCTTGTTTAATGATTCTTTTCGGATGGTGTTTTTAGAACTCGAAGGTTCATGATGTTCGTTAATTTGTTCATTTTCTTCTACTGAAAGATGATCCATGCTCGCTTCTTCTAGGGCGTTTAGGCAGGAGGCTTTGTTTTATTTCATTGTTTAACTACTAAGATTCGGCCAAACTGAAACCCTAGCTTGACCTTATAATAAACGCTTACGGTAAAAAAATATATCAAGCTTTCATACTGTTCATTGATGTATTCTATGATAGATTAACTATTTACACCATTGTTCGACAAGCTTTTTTTATATATGGAATTTTCTTATGCTTTTTCATTATTTTTGGATTTTACTGATTGGAAGGTTGCTTTATCCTGCCGCACATTTCATGGAAAATTTGTATCCCGCATAATGTTAAAATGGACGGGAGGTTCTAGGAGGAAGGTGACCACTGTAAGTATTTGATAGGCTTCATTTTTCATCATTATTAGATTCACTTCCATTGGCGTTTGTAAAATGTGCTTGGAAAAATCTTTCTATCTTCTCCGTTTCATTATAAGGGGATCTACATACATAGCACTCAAACAAAGGTGTTTACATATTTCACACTAAAATTGAATATTTACTTATATAACACCTAAATTCACTTTTAACACCTCAAATTTAGGGTTCTTTTGGGAGGGATTTTTGCCTTTTTATCGTCTTGAAAAATAGTGCTATGCCGTTTAGGAACCCGTTTTTTCGCATGCTTTTCATCGCTGCTTGTTTTCAAAACGGCGAAACGCCGGTGGGAGCCTCCGTACTGTGGTTCTAATAGCATTTAGGGTGTATTTATGAGAAAATATTACATATGCTTTGGTAAACTCATCGAGTATATTTATGAAGCGTTTTGTTGTGTCTTCTAGTAGATGTTTACTATTTTAGATATATTGAGGATTTGTAGATGTCTAATGTCTATATTATGTAGCATTTTTTAATGAAGATTTGTTGATGTCTACCTTTTATATATTTTTTCTATTATGAAACCAATTACTTTTTTATTTTTCTATTGCCTATCTGATCTTATTCGTCAATTAAAATCATAATGCATTATAATTTCAGAAAAAATGAGTTCAATATCATCAATTACTTCTAGTGCTATGTACTGCTACTGTGGTAGACGGTGTTCTGAGTACACATCAAGAAAAGAAGATAGCTGTGGCGAATGTTTTATTATTGTTTTGGAAACAGAACAAGTAAAGATTATAAGTATTTTTGTTGGGCTGATGATATATATGAGTTTGCTTTGGATGGTGATCAAGTGAGAGAGATGCTGTAGAGACTTGATCGCCCATGAAGGCTAACGTCATTATAAACTTTTTGGTTTTTTTTGCAGTTCTTATTATTGTGATATTATGCGTGAACGGATAACTTACAATTGATGTATTAGAAAAGTTTGAACTCATAACGTGTTTTATGTATTGATGTAGCTGTTTTTGCTATTCTGCTACAATTATTTTGAAAGATGCAGTCATTTAGATAAATAATATATATAGGGGCAGAAAAAAAATTTCTAATAGAAACAACTGCAAAACAACATATTATTCAAACGTACTACTGCTATTCCAACAATAGCTTTCTGACAATACTTATGAAGCCACTTCTCCAAAAAATAGCTTCACATTTGCTTCTTTAAAAAGCAACAGCCGCCCCAAACATACTCTTAGACATTCATTAACTCCAGTTTGGTGATTTATTCACTGCCGTCATCCCCTTTGATGCCAATGACAATCTTGTCACCTCTTGCTTGCATCCCATTGTTGTTGAAGGCAACACTAATTTGCAATCACTCTTCACTGACATCATCTCCTTCCATACTGATCACAATCTTGTCAACTCATGCTTGTATCCTGCTGTTGTTGAAGTTGTTGCCAGATTACAATTTGAACTGGTCAAGCCAACCAACACTAAGCTCACTGACACGTGGCACGCCTTCACTGCCATTTAAAAATTTCTGTTCAGAAGATTAAATGCCATAAAAAAAGCAAGATTTAAAAATTTATTTTCTAACTGCCCTCTTGAGGCACAAAACTATTGCCACTGGTTTTTTCTTCCACTCCAAGCAATCATGCTGTTGCCTTCGATATTTATCTTACGGCTAAAAACCAATAGGCGCCATAGGTCCTCAATTTTGTTTTGTAGAACAAGACCGTCCATCTCTCAGTTGTGCATGAAAGACAATGGAGATGTGGCATGGAGCTAGGAAATCGAGAGAGGAAAATGGGAGAGGGAGGTTGAGCTGGGTTTGAGATTGAGTGGAGGTGTGAAGTGGTTGGGCATCCCTTCCATCTAAAGGGAGATGGGGCCGTGCTGGTTGATGGGAATAAAAGGAGAGGTAGAAAGATAAGTAAATATTAAGTATAAGGGTTGAGATATTTGAATACCATTGTGTAGTGGTCTATGTAAATCCCCCTTCATTTTAATGGTTGCTAAGTTGATTGTTATAAGCCAAATGCATGGGTTTTTTTTTTAATAAACTCCTTGCATCTAGCTATTGAACTTTTATAGTAAGCATCTTTTTGGGTTATCTGCATTATGGAGTAGTTATACCTATGCAGGATAATGTTCTATCCTTCCTACCTTGGTTTTATAAGCTTTGTAGCAAATGACCCTGAGTTGTAAATTTGAGTCCGCCTCAATTTGATTTAGTGAGAATTAAGATTAGATTGTTAAACAGTAATGCATGCATTTTGCTTGTATCTTGAGTATGGCCATTTGCACATGAGTGCTCTTATGGATATAATATTTCTATTTTGTCGATCTATACTGTACTTTATGTTGGTAAAATTTTGAAACACTATCTATTTCTACATGGAGGTAGTCTAGAATGAAAGTTAAGATTTGAATGACTTCAAAGTTTGCATATAAGCTGTTGCCCACTTGTCACTGTAACTTCTTTGTTGGGAACACAGCAATGCATAGCTGCTTTAATTTACATTGTCACCAATAATCAAGTCCTTGATCCATGCTTCTAGCCGGTCCACTAACTTTTCCACGCAGCATTAATTTTCATGTGCACTGGCCAAATATCTGTTGTTATCCATGTGTTATACATTGCCATATTTATGCTAATTAGAAAATCAATTCATTCCATAGTCAGCGGCAAATCTTATAAGAAGAGGATGAGGCAGAGGATACAGTGAAAGATTTAGAGGCTTACAAATATGGTGATCTTCTGGAAAGCATAGATGTTGGTAGATATGGAAATAATAGTAATAAATATTAAAGTAGTCTGAGGTTGCATATATTACAAACTTAAGCAGTTTAGTGGTTTAAGTTATGTAAATTTGTCTATTAGGCATGCTAGGATTACCTACAAGATATTAGACATTGGAAGCCAACAAAATGTGGTGGTTAAATAATGTACTCTATATAATTTGATGTAATTTCTATATTCTACAAAAGTATACTTCTTTTTCAATGCTTTTGGTCAGGTGACTGCTTAAAGTTGCATTTATTGTCCTTGGGGTTGGATAGCTACATTGCCTTTAGGATGCTTAACACTGACAAATTTGGCGGAAATGTTATTCTTAGTGATGATGTTTGATATAACCAGAAAGATAGTTTGAAAAGTATTTATATAAGAGGGTTTATTGTAGTAGCTCTCATTAAAGATGACATACTGGGAAGTGAACTTATGTGGTTCTTCTTTTACTAAAGAGGTGGGAGATTCACATCCATGATAGTCACATAAATTAATCTGTACTGATTAGGAAGAAAAAAGTGGTAGATCAGATGTAGTTTGTTATATTTTAGAAGTGCGTAATTCAAGCTGCATATTGAGGCATGCCACAACTTAAGGTGCACAAGGAATGCTAAGAGGCATTTGTCTCATGTGTACTTTTTGAGGCAAACACCTCAATAGGAGTGAGATTGCCTCAACACACATCTCAATGCTCTTTGGATGAGGCGTATTCTTCTAATTTTTATGATAGGTTCCTTACAAAATTTAATTTCTAAGTTCAAAGTATCATATTAATTTGTAAGTCCAAATTCTTTCAAAATTGAACTAGTTTACTTAAAAAAGCCCAGAAACAAGCTCAAAGCCTTAGGCCTCAAGGTCATGAATATTGAAGTGCGGTCGAGAACAAGACAACCAATCCATAAAACAAATTTTATATGTGCTATTTTATCAATAAAATGATTGCTAACATATCAAAAAGGAGTGAGATTGTTCTCCAACTTATTGATTTTAGAAGTAAAGCGAATTCTTCAGAGTACAACAAGTTGATGATATTATGGTGAAATTTTCTTCGATTAAATATTCTCAAGACATTAAATTTTATTATGTATTGGTTAAATTTTTTAAATATTAAATAGTATGCCCATTATTCTTCTAATCTGTAGAATGGTGGATTCATTTTGGAGATTACACTTCCAAATTATGAAGATTTACAAGCAAACTAATGTGTCTTACATGCTTGTCATGAAGGTGCGAGTCTAATTAACCAAGATCACAACGAGAGAATAAATCACTTGACTATTTTAAGGATGAACTTTTTGGTTTATTTTGTATATAGCAAAAGATTTAAAAATAAAAAAAAAATTATTAAAATGATTTTTGTTAGATGAAGAAAATGACTTAGTAATGATGTACTATTGATGATGAATGGTTTATGGATAACTAAAATGAAATTGCACATATGTTGACTCTTTTGATAAAGGAATAGAATGACAATCATAAAGAAAGAAACAAAAAGTGTTAGTATAAAATTTCATATAATACAATTTAGAATATAATTAAGACAATCATTATTTTAAAATTTAATTAATATTACCTTTTTATTGGTGAGGAAAGAGGAATAAAGTTGAGATTGAAGATTAGGAGGAAGAGTGGGAGTACTCTGATACAATTATGGATGAGGGAGGAGTACATAAAGTAATTAACTATAATCATGATTCTAATGAAGACAATTTATGGGACTTTTGAGTTCATAAATTATGATATTGGACTACTAGTCAATGTTGAATTAGGAGCGGGAGAGACTTGTTTTATCTAGCTTGTAGTCTTATATGACTTTATTTTCCTATTTTAAATTTTTATGATAATAATTTAACATATTAGTTTGATGTTAGTAACGTTACTTATTATTTAATATTTTTTTATTAATTTAATAGTTTAATCTCGAGGCTTATGTCTTAAAACACCTTATGGCTTACACATCACTTCATGGAAAGAAAACATCTTAATGCCCGATTTTGCTATATCCAACCTTAACTTGTATAAAAAACATCCAAAAAGATTTGTGCAAATACTCGAGATCCTCAAATAATAATCAGTTGGAACTACTAAGGAATGAAGATTTATAAAGCCAATTTCAAGTAATTATTAATATGGTATAATTTGGAGTTCATTGCAAATTACTGTTTCTAAAACATGTTTATTGATTGTCTTTTCTTTCATAAACATACCTGGGAACTTTAGAAATTGAAGTGCGTCGTTGATTATTAAAAACAAAATCTGTTTGTCAGGAATTTGACCATCAATTCAAGTGAATATTATGAAACAATTTTTGTTTCCATCTTTCTATCTTGTTTTCTTTCCAGTCATTAGACCATTGGGTTACCTAATACTGGTAATTGCATATTTAAAAATTCATTCCTTTATTCTGCCAAAATTTCCTTGAAATGCTTTTGTGATTTTCCTTTTTGTCCTCTTTTTTTATTCTTATTTTTTTGATATATGCTAATGTTATTCTCTATGCATATCCTGATACGATGGGATGGACAATTGTCAGTCAAGGAAATCAACATATAGCAGGTAACTGATATATATATGTTTCTCCAACAATACTCATGGTATATAAAATCCTTAATTTTGTTGATTCTTTGAGTAACTGGTGCCGCACATATAATACAATTAAACTATCGGAAATGTTTTTCATAAAATTACATGATACTAATTAAAAAATTTTTGGATTGAAGGCAGAAACAATACTTTGAACAAAGGAAGAGACAAAGGCAGGCCTCTGGTCAAGAAAACTGTGCTAACAGAAGTGACAGGAAAGTTCTACGAAATGCTGAATCTCAATCATTAGATATCCTCAACTTGATAAATTTGGCTGTAACTTCTCAACCAGGTGATTTTTCAAATTGTGTGGTGTTTTGAAGCTTATTATTTTGTCATTGAGTTTGATATTTCAATTATTAATAGGAATGCTGTTTGTTATCAATGCATTGTTCTCGTGCATGAAATGCATTGTATGTTCTTCTTGTTCTAACTTTAGTATTAGTTGAAGATGTTTGTGTTAATAGACATTGTTTCAAAAGCCTAGGCTTCATATGTGTGACTGACATACGAAGTTTTTTATTAGCAATTTCTTATAGTTCTATTATAAATATCGTATTTTCTAGAATTTTTCCTTGTAGCTAGTTTTATCAATTTTTAAAAAAATTGTAGGAATTTCTTTTAGCATTTTTAAGTTTATAAAAATGAAGAAAATTGTAACATGGTTCCTGCTAAGAAAAAAATATTGCATCCGGACAACGGACGTGATACAGCGGGGCGATGCAGGAGCTCGGACCTCTACTGTATCACATCCGTTGTTCGGTCGCAGCTCGCGTTCGGACTCCGGACGCAATAATTTCTCCCTGCCAAGGGGCCCTGATTTTTTCTTGTTTACCTGAAAAATCCAATAAATTTGGGTCTGCATTTGCGTTTTCATGCTATTAATGCCTTCATGAAACTATTGAAATTCTAGGATATGCTTGTAATTTTCAAATTGTTATGGGACATGTTTGTGCTGCCAACAAATATTTTCTAAGGTGGCAATTGTAAATTTTAAATTATTTGGATGGTAAGATGGTTGATCTTTAAAATGTCTTGTCCCAACTAGGACACGGAAACTTGCTAACATGGAAAACTTAAAGAGATTCCAATTCACAATGACTTAGGAGCTGTTTGGTCTAGAATTAAGCATTGCATTCATCATAAAAATCTTAATTTTGTCTAGAATTATTGCCGTCAAATTCTTAACAAATTTTCTACTTGTTAATAAAAAATTTTAATGTAAGTTTTGTTAGAAAATCAACTCATCACTAGTAAAATAAAATTTAACAATGACAAAAATAAATTTTCAGCCTTGATAATGAAGTTCTCATTTTTTGGGATTTCTTTCGCTCATCTGCCCCACATGTTTTGGACAAGCTCATCGGCTTCCCTTGTGTCATGTAATTGCTTCTCCCTTTCTCAAGTTGTTCTGAACCAAATATCTGAGCCTATTACTGCCAAGCGATAATAACTCATTGCTTTACATTTGTCCTCCTTAAGAGGAAGGTAATCGTTTTACCTCTTTCCCATTCATCCCCTAACTCCATATGAATCAACGAATGCTTAATACATATGCTTTATATATGTCATCACACATATATAAGGTAATGATTTCTTAAATTAGTTTAGGGCGGATTTTTTTTAAAGCATAATTTAATAAAAAAAAAAGAGTACAACATGAGGTAATTTCAAAGTAATGTTAGAGGATAAGAAAATATGTAAAATAAAATGAAAGATAATATGATGTGCAAGTATAGAAAATAATTTTGGAAAATTAAGAAAAAATGCACACTCATCTGAAATGATATTTTTGAATTATGATAAATCTTGCGGAGTGATGACAATTTTTTACTTATTCTTTCATTTTTTTTAGCAAAGAAGATTTAAAATCAAATTTTACCAGAGCGCCAATGCTTTAAATGATCAATGGGAGGAAGAATATGGTGATCTAATAAAATAGGAGCATTAACATCAAAGTACATGCTTTGGGGTGATGCGGTGACAATAATCATTGGCTTAACAGGGATAGACACTAAAGGGTCATGATCCATTGGAGTTTCTATTGCTGGTTCCTACTTTTTAGTTTAAACTTGATCTAAAATTATAGGATCATCTATCATGATTGAAGGTAGGATTTTGTTGGCTATTTAGAGAATAGTTTAGTAATTTGTTGGATTGTATGACCGGCGGCCTATCATTATGAAAAAGCTGGCAGTGCATGGGCTTTTTCATGGGGCAAAAACCTCTCTCAAGTTTTCGGGGAAATAAATGTGTGCAAGCTAATGAATATTTTAATTTTTTTCAATGTAATTAGTAGTTTTCATATGTAAAGCCATGATTCCTGCTATATAAATATAGTGATAAGACCCCCCAGTGAAATGCTAATAAAGTTCAAATCATTCTTCCTCTTTTAATGGTATCATAGCTCTAGGAACAAAGGAATTTGAGCATATTGTTGCGATTTTTTATTAAAAAAACTCCCAAACTTCTTCTCTATCTCCCTGTCTTCTGCTCCCTGAGCCCTGCTCCATTGCTTGCACTTATTGCTCCATTGTCTCCGCTTGTTGATTTGTTGCAGGACTTTCTGCTCTATGATCCATCATAGCCAGCCACCAACCTCCAAAAGAATTTTTTTTCCATATCACAAGTTATTAACCAATCAATTAGTAATAAACAAATTTTATTAGGTATTTACTAAAACTTTCAATCTGCATTAACATTCAATGGAAGCAAATATTTTTATTTAGTTCCAGATTGTGAAAACTTTCTCAAAGGAAAAGACTTGATTTACCCCATACTGAGTGATGATGATTCAATTTTGCAATATTGGATGTAAAATATTCCTCAATTATGTCTTGGATATAGAATTTAATGACACAAGAAGTTAGCAGAATTACATGCTACTAAGAACCATGGATATCGACATGCGTAGAGGCAAACATATTTCAAAGTGATGCTACCTTAGTCTATGAGATTAAGAAGAATTCACACCACTATTCTTTTGGTTTTCAAATATTATAACAAAATGAAGATGTATGGCTCAAACTTGATTAATGATAGTGTAACAAAATGACATATATTGAAGATATTTTAATGCTACAAATTTTTATGGGAGAATTAATTTATGACTTTCTAGCTAGACTAAAAATTGAATATGATGAAGTATCCATCCAAATACTTAGATTAGATTCTTTTTATTTGACATAAGTTTTCTATTTTAAGTGAAGAGGGAAGGCATCGTTCTATGTTAAAAAACATCACCAGTTGGTTAGAATGCTCTTTTTGCTTATTGTTCTTACACCAAATGCTCTCAAATCCAAGTCATATAAGCCTAAATTGACACAACCACTATCTAATAATTGAGAAGTTATGTTTTATAATGATTGGACTCTCATTTTGCCCTAGAGGACACAATAATGAGACTCTCATTTTGTGTATGCGCGGGAGGGCTTGGATTGGTTCAGTTAAAGGTTTTCTCAGCTCTAGGGAGATGACCTAGCATTTAGGGTTAGCTTATTACCTAGTTAGGAATAAGATTATGATTATTTTGCTTGCTCATTACACACACACATGTATAGACACCCACCCACATCTACACATGCACGCACGCGCGCGCGCGCGCTGACACACACACACACATACATGCACACACCCTAAAGGCTGGTCAACCCTTATATATATATATGTAGGTAAATATATATGTAGGTAAATATATATATAGGTAAATATTTATGTATATATATATATATATATATATATATATATATATATATATATATATATATATATATATATATATATATATATATATATATAT